>WNWK01017665.1:0-41846 GCA_009830355.1 Cherax destructor
CTTCTCCCACAACCAGCTTGACACTCCTTGTCTCCCCACAACCAGCTTGTCACTTCCCCTCTCCACAACCAGCTGACACTTCCTCTTCTCCCCACAACCAGCTTGTCACTCCTCCTTCTCCCCACAACCAGCTTGACTCCTTACTCCTTCTCCCACAACCAGCTTGTCACTCCCTCTTCTCCCCACAACCAGCTTGACACTCCCTCCTCTCCCCACAACCAGCTTGACACTTCCTCATCTCCCCACAACCAGCTTGTCACTCCCCCTCTCCCCACAACCAGCTTGTCACTCCCTCCTCTCCCCACAACCAACTTGTCACTCTCCCTCTCCCCACAACCAGCTTGTCACTCCCTCCTCTCCCCACAACCAGCTTGACACTCCTCTCTCCCCACAACCAGCTTGTCACTCCTCTCTCCCCACAACCAGCTTGTCACTCCTCCTTCCCCACAACCAGCTTGTCACTCCCTCCTCTCCCCAAACCAGCTTGTCACTCCTCCTCTCCCCACAACCAGCTTGTCACTCCTCCTCTCCCCACAACCAGCTTGACACTCCTCTTCTCCCCACAACCAGCTTGTCACTCCCTCCTCTCCCCACAACCAGCTTGTCACTCCTCCTCTCCCCACAACCAGCTTGTCACTCCTCTTCTCCCACAACCAGCTTGTCACTCCTCCTCTCCCACAACCAGCTTGTCACTCCTCTTCTCCCCACAACCAGCTTGTCACTCCCTCCTCTCCCCACAACCAGCTTGTCACTCCCTCCTCTCCCCACAACCAGCTTGTCACTCCCTCCTCTCCCCACAACCAGCTTGTCACTCCCTCTTCTCCCCACAACCAGCTTGACACTCCCTCTTCTCCCCACAACCAGCTTGTCACTCCCTCCTCTCCCCACAACCAGCTTGACACTCCCTCTCTCCCCACAACCAGCTTGTCACTCCCTCTCTCCCCACAACCAGCTTGTCACTTCCTCCTCTCCCCACAACCAGCTTGTCACTCCCTCCTCTCCCCACAACCAGCTTGTCACTCCCTCCTCTCCCCACAACCAGCTTGTCACTCCCTCCTTCTCCCACAACCAGCTTGTCACTCCTCCTCTCCCCACAACCAGCTTGTCACCTCCCTCCTCTCCCCACAACCAGCTTGTCACTCCCTCCTCTCCCACAACCAGCTTGTCACTCCCTCTTCTCCCCTACAACCAGCTTGTCACTCCCTCTCTTCCCCCTTACAACCAGCTTGTCACTCCCTCCTCTCCCCACAACCAGCTTGTCACTCCCTTTCTCCCCACAACCAGCTTGTCACTCCCTCCTCTCCCCACAACCAGCTTGTCACTCCTCCTCTCCCCACAACCAGCTTGTCACTCCTCTTCTCTCCACAACCAGCTTGTCACTCCCTCCTTCCCCACAACCAGCTTGTCACTCCTCCTCTCCCCACAACCAGCTTGTCACTCCTCTTCCCCACAACCAGCTTGACACTCCCTCCTCTCCCCACAACCAGCTTGACACTTCCTCATCTCCCCACAACCAGCTTGTCACTCCCTCTCCCCACAACCAGCTTGTCACTCCCTCTTCTCCCCACAACCAGCTTGTCACTCCCCCCTCCCCACAACCAGCTTGTCACTCCCTCTTCTCCCCACAACCAGCTTGTCACTCCCTCCTCTCCCCACAACCAGCTTGTCACTCCCTCTTCTCCCCACAACCAGCTTGTCACTCCCTCCCTCCCCACAACCAGCTTGTCACTCCCTCTTCTCCCCACAACCAGCTTGTCACTCCCTCCTCTCCCCACAACCAGCTTGTCACTCCCTCCTCTCCCCACAACCAGCTTGTCACTCCCTCTTCTCCCCACAACCAGCTTGTCACTCCCTCTTCTCCCCACAACCAGCTTGTCACTCCCTCCTCTCCCCACAACCAGCTTGTCACTCCCTCCCCTCCCCACAACCAGCTTGTCACTCCCTCCCCTCCCCACAACCAGCTTGTCACTCCCTCTTCTCCCCACAACCAGCTTGTCACTCCCTCCCCTCAAGCCTCCAGTCGTATGTGACGGAATATAACTGGGAAAAAAACAGGAAGTCCTTTGCTCTCACCACACATCTGTAACAGAATAGTGTAGCCGTGCACTGTGCCGTATGTCCACCCCGCACCTGTGTTTGTGCACCTGTGTTTGTGCACCTGTGTTTGTGCACCTGTGTTTGTGCACCTGTGTACCCTAAGTGGGAGGAGGCAAGGTGTTTAGGTCACTGTTAGGACAGGTAAGGTTTGAGAGGAGAAACAGGAAAGTTTTCTGCGTCTAGCATAATGGAAATACCTTACGTGTGGGTCCCTTACCCTACGTGTTGGCCCCTTACGTGTGGGGCCCCTTGCCTTTCAAGCATAGCTTCAGCTGTGTAAAAGGTATACACAGTTCATACTCTTACCTTGTAAACTACCACACTGATCTCAGCAGGAGTAACAATATTTAATAATAAAAAATATCATGGAAATGTGGGTAGTGGAGTATGGGTAAGGTTACGAGTAACGGAGTTGAGTGGTTGGGGGATGGGTAATGTGATGGGGATGGTTACGTAAGGTGATAAAGGATGGGTAAAGTGCTTAGGGGATGGGTTAGGTGCTTAGGGGATGGGTAAGGTGCTTGGGGGATAGGGAAAGGTGCTTAGGGGATGGGTAAGGTGCTTCGGGGATAGGGAAAGGTGGTTAGGGGATGGGTAAGGTGCTTAGGGGATGAATAAGGAGTAAGGTGATTTGGGGATGGGTTAGATTATGGGTCGGGGTGATGGGAGGTTAAAAGGAGACTGTACCTGACTGGAACAGGAACTAGCACTGTTACCACCCGGCTCTTTCCTTGCCCCGCTGTGGCAACACTGCATATGACAAAAAAAAAAAAATGCTGACTGTTCATGACATTTTTAACGTAAGGTTTTATAGTAATGTAATATAAACCAGATTACTAAACCAACAGGCTACAGCTATTAAACCATTATTATTATTATTATTATTATTATTATTATTATTATTATTATTATTATTATTATTATTAAATTAATGGGAAGAGGTAAACCCATAAGTCGTACAGAATTAGGAAATGTACACGATAGATAAATTATAAATGTCTATTTATCAGCATAGTCCTAAGTGGAAATTAATAGCTTAGTCATAGCGTTCCTAAAGTAATATTTAGAATTATATTTTCTTTTTTAATTGAATAATAAATCTTACTTTAATATAATAGAATTTTGCACAGGCAAATCGTTCGTACCTAATTTTTCCTTCTTATTTACTTAATCAAAGAGACTGAGTAAGCCTATTATTTCACCAGGTTTCGCCCCTTTTCAAGTGCTTGACCAAGTCCCAGTGAGCGAAACGTTGTCAACCTGCGTCATAAACTGACAGTTGCCAGAGTAATTTAGTCTCTAATTTATTATCGTATTTCGCTCACTCCTTATTTTTTTGTAATTTTTATTTTCTCTTGATTTAGAAATTTCCTCATTTCGCCAGTAATAAATAACATTTTTTTTTAGAGGAAGACTAGAGAACATTAAGTGGTGTTTTAACGAAGCCTAGCACCGGGCACCTTCATTCCAGTCTAGTGTACAATAATCTATGTCTAACGGGTTATTAACTATTTGAGATTGTTTGGGACGAATGGATGGGGGGAGGGGTGCTCTAGTGAGCTACAGCTCCTGGTCCCGTCTCTTTGACTTTCGACCGAGGTGGCTGAGTCCGGTTATAGTTATTTGGAGAACTGTTAGGTGTGGCCTTCCTCAGTGCCATTGCTCAGCTCCTACCATATACAATGTTACTCATACGTCAAATATTTCCCTGATATCTCTGTGACTCAGTATGGGTGCGTAATTTCCAACCATGTGCCCGTGTTCTTGGTACACCTCTGTTTATGCCCCGTAGTTGGTTGGTTGGCTGACGTGGTTTCTAAACTATCGAATACACGAGGGTTTCCCCTCAAGGGAGGTTCCTTGACGCTGGTGAGGGGCTCTTGATCTAGGGAATTGGATCTGTGCTCCAGTTCCCTGAATTGAGCCTGAATACCTTACATTCCCCCCCCCCACAGGCGCTGTATAATCCCTACGGGTTTAGCGTTCCCTCATGATTATAATAATAATAATAATACACGAGGGTTAGTAAGGATGTACATGTACCCGTGTTCACCACCAGCCTCGAATACCTTAATCCCTAAAACGACGATTCAAGTCAGCGTATATACACCGAGCGATATTCATATTGTTATTATACTCCCTTCAGCTCTTTGCACTCTCAAGCTGCAGCTCCTGGACCCCTTCACATGAATGGTGCAGTAGACTCCTAGTCCCTTGGGGTCCATAATATCAATTTTATAAAACCTCATCTTTGTCCCTCTCTCACCTCTTCCATGGTGTTTTTTTTTCTGTTCTCCTGACATTCAGCTTTCCGTGTCCTCCGTTCTGTATCTTGCTACGTCCAACAGAATGTCCTTGTTCATCATGTCGTTATGTACGCCAAGATCACAGGTGTGATAGTGCTTCATACGACCCACACCGGAGTCCCTCTTCCTGTTGTTCCCACTCAAGGGAGGCGCTTCATGCCACTGAGGGGTGGGGCAGAGGCTCTAGATCCACGGAACTTCGATCTATCCTTCGTTTTCTCGCAACCTGAATGTCCCCTATTCCCTCCAGGTGTATGACCCCTACGTGTTGTGCACTTCCTCACCATGAGTGTAATAATAATGCGAGCCTGAGTCTACACCTGTGTTCCTGTTGCTGTTCCAATTGCTGGTGCTGCTGCTGTACCCATTGTGTGGTGCTGCTGCTGTACCCATTGTTGGTGCTGCTGCTGTACCCATTGTGTGGTGCTGCTGCTGTACCCATTGTTGGTGCTGCTGCTGTACCCATTGTTGGTGCTGCTGCTGTTCCAATTGCTGTTATTGCTACTGCAGATGTTGCTGTTGTTGTAGCTGTTGCTGAAACAACTTTCTCTCACCACACTAACAACACACACACTGCACACTAACAACACACACACTGCACACTAACAACACACACACTGCACACTAACAACACACACACTAACAACACACACACTAACAACACACACACTAACAACACACACACTAACAACACACACACTGCACACTAACAACACACACACTGCACACTAACAACACACACAATGCACACTAACAACACACACACTAACAACACACACACTAACAACACACACACTAACAACACACACACTAACAACACACACACTAACAACACACACACTAACAACACACACACTGATTCACTGACAAACGACATAAGCCGTCATAGACCTTACACCCAACATAAACAACAACCACAGATAAATTACAGAGAAAATTGTATAACCCATATGGATTTAACGCTTGCTTTTTAAATGTATAATAGAATATACTACGCATGTACGAAGTATATTCAATGTATATTCAATGTACATTCAATGTATATTTTCTAAATGAAACTTGAATGCATTAGACGATGTTATGATCGTATATGAAGTATGATGAAGGTGCTGACACATGGGGCCAGGAGCTTAGACTCGACCCCTGCAACCACATATATATGAGCACACACACACACACACACACACACACACACACTCACACACACACACACACGTACAGGCCAAGAGCTGAGTCTCGACCCCTGCAACCACAATTAGGTGAGTACACACACGTTGATATAACAACGTACAAAATACTGAAAGGAATTGATGGAGTGAATAGAGACTGATTGAGTGATGGTAAACAGGAACACAAGGGCAGAATTGGAAACTGAAAACTCAGATGAGTCATAGGAACGTTAGGAAGTATTTTTTCAGTCTTAATTAAGCAGTGGAGCGAGGCGGAGAGTGATGTGGGGTCGGCAGGATGCAGCTTAACGAAGAGGTACGATGAAGCTCTCGAAACCAGGAGAGTGAACCTACTAGTAACGACCAGAGAAAAGGCGGAGCCAGGAGCTGAGACTCAACCCCTCAACCACACATAGACAGGCGAGTATATAGGTGAATACACACACACGCACAGCTTATTCAAGAGAAATAACCCTGGCTTTTTTGGCCAAACTTTCTGATGCAGATTATGTGAGTGTGAAATGCAGTCTTAATAACCAACTAAGTCTATATATATTTTAAAGCTTTCCAGGCAGGTGCTTTGATGCTGGTGAGCTCTTGATCCAAGGAACTGGAGCTACCCTTGGCTTTCCCGGATCAAACCTGACTACCCACTGTTCCCCAGGCGTTGTATGACCCTGAAGGGTTTAGCGCTTTCCAGTGAAACACATCAGTACCTCCTGAACCACTGGTTTTCCAGAGCAATTTGCTCTAACATAACTATGTAAAGAGAAAAAATATCCCTATTTTTCTGCCTGTTTCCATTTTTTAACACATGGGCTGTTTCCCACCAAGGCAGTGACCCCAAAAAACAAGGAACACTTTCATCTTCATTCACTCCATGACTGGAGTACAGTGCAGGTACTCTACTTCTCACCTCCAGGACTCGAAGTCCGGCTGACCGGTTTTTTCTGAATCCCTTCATAAATGTTACTTTGCTCACACTCCAACAGCACGTCAAGTCATGAAAACCATATGCCTCCATTCGCTCCTATCTAATGCTCTCACTCACGCTTCCTGGAAATCTAAGCCTCTCGCACACAAAACCTCCTTTACCCCTTCCCTCCAAGCTTTCTTAACCCGATCCCCTACCCCGCCTTCCTTTCACTACAGATTTAAACGACCTCCAAGTCATTCTGTTTCGTTCCAGGCTCTCTAAATATACTAACCACCTCAACAACCCTTTCTCAGCCCTCTGGATAATACTTTTAGAAGCCACGCACCTTCTAATCTCAAAACTAGAGATTCTCTATATTATAATCACACTACACGTTGCCCTCAGACACATCTCTACTGCATCCAGCCTTCTCCTTGTTGCAACATTCATCCCCCATATAAGAGCATTGATACCAATATACTCTTATACAACCCCCTCTTTGTTTCCATGGATAACGTCCTTTGTCTCCTCAGTGCACCACTCATTTTTTTCGTCCTTTTTGGTCCATCTCGCCTTTCATAGACTCATCTGCGGACAACTCCCAAATATCTGAACGAATTCACTTCCTCCATACTCCCTCACTCCAATCTGATATCCAATCTTTTATTACCTAATTGTTTTATCCTCATCACCTTGCTCTTTCCTACCAAACTCTACAACTTCTCTTCAGAACCTCCCAAAAGCCCAATGTTATCATCAAAAAGCAACTGTGACAACTCTCACGTTGTGTTAGACTCCTTATCTTTCAATCCCACACCTCTTGCCAGCACCCGAGCATTCACTTCTCTTACAACCCCATCTATAAATACATCGAACAACCATGGTGACATCACGAATCCCTGTCTAAGGCCTACTTTTACTGGGGAAAAAATGAATAATATTAAGGGACAACTGTTTCTTCCCCGTTCAACTAGGACGCTGACGCTCATATATTAACCTGTTTTGTGAATGTGTAGATGTATCGTAACCTTGAAATCAGTGTAAGCTTTATGTCAATATATACCTTAAATTAATACAAAGCTTCAAATAATACAAACTTCAAGTCAATGCACAAAGCTCCAGATCAGTGGAAGCTTCACGATAGTATGCAAACAGGTATTCCCAAGCTTGCCAGGAGAAGGAAATAAAGAGAGATAATGCCCAGACAAGCCAATAAGAGAAGCCTAAAATGGTATATTATTATTACATGAGCGAGAGACCACCAACACAAATAATTAAAGCATAAAACAGAAGAGAACAGTAGAAACCACGAGGGACTGCGAGGCTAATCCGGGTTTAAATTAATAAGATTCTCTCCCACCCTCCCTCTCTCTCTCTCTCTCTCTCTCTCTCTCTCTCTCTCTCTCTCTCTCTCTCTCTCTCTCTCTCTCTCTCTCTCTCTCTCTCTCATTTCTCCCCTCTTCTTCCCTTTCATTATTCTTTTCCAGTGAAGTCCATGAGGTGAAACAATTTAAACTCATAGAAGTGAGTAATAAGCGTGAAAATGCATCAACCAGGGGAATGGAAAGGAAAGAGGAGAAGTTAATCATAATTCAAAAGCTGTATGAGAGAAAGAGATGGAGGGAGGGAGAAACTGTACAAGGAAGAGGGAGGAAGAGGGAGAAAGAAGGGGTTAGCAATAATAGGAAAAGAAAGGGAGGGGAAAACTCTATGAGAGGAGAAAGAGGGAGAGGGACTGAGCTGCAGTAAATGTGCGACGGAGTTAGGAGGAACCCATACGAAAAAGAGAATTTAAGAGAAGGAATTATATGAGGAATAGATGACGTTCATGATGAGGACATATATCAGAACTTACGAAGGACTAAACTACTGGCCAGCTGTCTTTACTCCTGCCAAGGCAGATAAGGTGAGGGCAGCAAAGCGAAAGGTTCTCTCCTCACCCTCCGCTCACACTGACACATTGGAAAAATAGATGAACATTATTGTCATTCATCGGAAGAAAAGAGTATTGATAATTAATATTTTTGAAGGAGTTAATAATGTCTAGACTGCTACTACCATTACTATTGATGCTACTTCTACTGGTATTACTGTAACCGTTGCTTTGGTACTGCTGCCATGAGTGATGGTGAAAGTGTTTCTTCTTCTGATATACCTGTGACCAGTCTCCAGATCCTTTTCCAACCCTACTAGTCCGTAGAACCAGGCTCTTGCAGTTAGCCGACCCACATAGCCATCACAGCCTGATTGATCTGGCACTTAGCGGAGGTTAGTGATCCACTTTCCTTGTAAAGATTTTTATCTTTGCTCTGACAATATTTCTGATATCTGCTGGTGGCAGGTTGATATCTGCTGGTGGCAGGTTGATATCTGCTGGTGGCAGGTTGATATCTGCTGGTGGCAGGTTGATATCTGCTGGTGGCAGGTTGATATCTGCTGGTGGCAGGTTGATATCTGCTGGTGGCAGGTTGATATCTGCTGGTGGCAGGTTGATATCTGCTGGTGGCAGGTTGATACCTGCTGGTGGCAGGTTGATATCTGCTGGTGGCAGGTTGATATCTGCTGGTGGCAGGTTGATACCTGCTGGTGGCAGGTTGATATCTGCTGGTGGCAGGTTGATATCTGCTGGTGGCAGGTTGATACCTGCTGGTGGCAGGTTGATAAAGCCAGTGCTAGGCTGATCTGCGCTGGTAGCAGGTTGAATTGTCGTAATTTTGAACTATGATTGTTATCAGCAGCAGCAATAAGAATGGAAAAATTATAATAACAGCAGCAATAATAATAATAGCAGGAGCAATAATAATAATAACAGCAGCAGCAATAATAATAATAGCAGCAGCAATAATAATAATAGCAGCAGCAATAATAATAATAGCAGCAGCAATAATAATAATAGCAGCATCAATAATAATAATAGCAGCATCAATAATAATAATAACAGCAGCAATAGTAATAATAATGATAGCAGCAGCAATAATAATAATAGCTGCAGCAATAATAATAATAGCAGCAGCAATAATAATAATAGCAGCAGCAATAATAATAATAGCAGCAGCAATAATAATAATAGCAGCAGCAATAATAATAATAGCAGCAGCAATAATAATAATAGCAGCAGCAATAATAATAATAGCAGCAGCAACAATAATAATAGCAGCAGCAACAATAATAATAGCGGCAGCAATAATATTAATAATAATAACAGCAGCAGCAACAGAATATTAAAATAAACTCTAAACCCATATGGGTCATAGAGGATATATGAACCAGTCTTTCGAAATCTAATGTATTTATGTTTCAATTTTTGCAAGACAACCGAGTCTTCACACTCCGCTGAACATTCAAACCCGTGTACACAAGCAGCCATACACCCGTGTACACAAGCAGCCATACACCCGTGTACACAAGCAGCCATACACCCGTGTACACAAGCAGCACATACACCCGTGTACACAAGCAGCCATACACCCGTGTACACAAGCAGCCATACACCCGTGTACACAAGCAGCCATACACCCGTGTACACAAGCAGCCATACACCCGTGTACACAAGCAGCCATACACCCGTGTACACAAGCAGCCATACACCCGTGTACACAAGCAGCCATACACCCGTGTACACAAGCAGCCATACACCCGTGTACACAAGCAGCCATACACCCGTGTACACAAGCAGCCATACACCCGTGTACATACAGGCCATACACCGTGTACACAAACGCCATACACCCGTGTACACAAGCGGCCATACACCCGTGTACACAAGCGGCCATACACCCGTGTACACAAGCGGCCATACACCCGTGTACACAAGCGGCCATACACCCGTGTACACAAGCGGCCATACACCCGTGTACACAAGCGGCCATACACTTACCCCCTGTACACAAGCGGCCATACACCCGTGTACACAAGCGGCCATACACCCGTGTACACAAGCGGCCATACACCCGTGTACACAAGCGGCCATACACCCGTGTACACAAGCGGCCATACACCCGTGTACACAAGCGGCCATACACCCGTGTACACAAGCGGCCATACACCCGTGTACACAAGCGGCCATACACCCGTGTACACAAGCGGCCATACACCCGTGTACACAAGCGGCCATACACCCGTGTACACAAGCGGCCATACACCCGTGTACACAAGCGGCCATACACCCGTGTACACAAGCGGCCATACACCCGTGTACACAAGCGGCCATACACCCGTGTACACAAGCGGCCATACACCCGTGTACACAAGCGGCCATACACCCGTGTACACAAGCGGCCATACACCCGTGTACACAAGCGGCCATACACCCGTGTACACAAGCGGCCATACACCCGTGTACACAAGCGGCCATACACCCGTGTACACAAGCGGCCATACACCCGTGTACACAAGCGGCCATACACCCGTGTACACAAGCGGCCATACACCCGTGTACACAAGCGGCCATACACCCGTGTACACAAGCGGCCATACACCCGTGTACACAAGCGGCCATACACCCGTGTACACAAGCGGCCATACACCCGTGTACACAAGCGGCCATACACCCGTGTACACAAGCGGCCATACACCCGTGTACACAAGCGGCCATACACCCGTGTACACAAGCGGCCATACACCCGTGTACACAAGCGGCCATACACCCGTGTACACAAGCGGCCATACACCCGTGTACACAAGCGGCCATACACCCGTGTACACAAGCGGCCATACACCCGTGTACACAAGCGGCCATACACCCGTGTACACAAGCGGCCATACACCCGTGTACACACGCACCGACAGCGGCCATACACCCGTGTACACAAGCGGCCATACACCCGTGTACACAAGCGGCCATACACCCGTGTACACAAGCGGCCATACACCCGTGTACACAAGCGGCCATACACCCGTGTACACAAGCGGCCATACACCCGTGTACACAAGCGGCCATACACCCGTGTACACAAGCGGCCATACACCCGTGTACACAAGCGGCCATACACCGTGTACACAAGCGGCCATACACCCGTGTACACAAGCGGCCATACACCCGTGTACACAAGCGGCCATACACTCGTGTACACAAGCAGCCATACACCCGTGTACACAAGCAGCCATACACCCGTGTAAACAAGCAGCCTTACACCCGTGTACACAAGCAGCCTTACACCCGTGTACACAAGCAGCCTTACACCCGTGTGTACCCAATTTCACTTTTGAGTTTGTTGTTGGAGGTGAGGGGAAAGGAAGGGGGTCATGGTGTAAATTTTAAATTAACGTGGTTTGGTTCTGCTCAAAACGGAAAGAACCCTGGGTTCAATCCAGGGTGCAATGAGACGGGGCACGAGGCCTGGTCATGGACCGGCGCCGCGGGGGCCCGGATTACCTTCCAGTAGGCTCCTAATACCTGTTGCTCCTCTTCACTTGTAGGCGGCATCCTGCAGGAGGACCTAGGAACCACAGCGAAAATAGGCCACACTATTTGGCTCTATTATTAACAAAACTAAGCGCTAAACCCACCAGGGTCATACAGCGCTGCATTGGATTTATTCAATCATTCTGGATTATTAACCCACATGGGGTTAATAATTCTTTTATATGTATTTTTTTTTCCATTTTACATATTGTACTTCGTGAAGCGTTAAACATCCAGTGTGGATCATTCAGCGCGAGGAATGGAAGAAACTCGATCCTCCGTTCTCAAAACATGGCCCGGTCTCTGGCCAGTTAGGCTGTTGGTGATAAACTTAGGTACGTGTTGGGGTAACATTTTCTGTGTCAGTCCCACTCATAGCGCTATATTCCTCCTTTAACCTGAGTTTTATGACGTCAAAATAGCTGGGCTGGGTGTGTAGTTGTAAGTGGATATTATCCATCGTTCCAGCCTTATATGGAATCGATGGTGGAGTGGGTCGTAGCAATGGAATTGTAATGTCACAGCCTGGCTGGGGCTCATTTTGTGTCTGCTGAAGAAGACTTAAACTACAGCTAGAAGCAGTCAAATATTCTTCCTTGATTTTGTCTCATTTGTGACAAAATACACACACACACACACACACGTAAGGAAACTAGAGAAAGTGAAAAGGTTTGCAACAAGACCAGTCCTGGAGCTAAAGGGTATGTCCTAAGATGAGAGGTTAAGGGAAATCGACCTGACGACACTGGAGGACAGGAGAGATACGGGGGATATGATAACGACATATAAAAAACTGAGAAGAATTAACAAGGTGGACAGAGACAGGATGTTCCAGAGATGGGACAAAACAATAAGGGGTCACAGTTGGAAGTTGAAGACTCAGATAAATCACAGGGATGTTAGGAAGTATTTCTTCAGTTACAGAGTTGTCAGGAAGTGGAATAGTCTGGGAAGTGACGTAGTGGAGGCAAAATCCATACATAGCTTTAAGAAGAGGTATGATAAAGTTCATGGAGCAGGAAGAGTGATCTAGTAGCGGCCAGTGAAGAGGCGGGGCCAGGAGCACCCTGCAACCACAACTAGGTGAGTACACACACAATATATATATATATATATATATATATATATATATATATATATATATATATAGCAAAACAATTACGGGGAGTAGAATGATAGCTCTAGGCCTTTCGTGTTGCAATCAACACATCATCAGGAGCTTGCAAAATTGCAAAAAAGAGGAGTTCTAGCAATAACGTTGTCAGAGGACCGCCTTTACTGGAGTGAGAGAAGTCTTCTGGGAACGTTATTTGATAGAACTCCTCTTTCTGCAATTTTGCAACTCCTGATGATGTGTTGATTGCAACACGAAAGGCCTAAAGTATCATTCTACTCCCCCGTGGTTGTTTTGCATCTTATATCGCTTGGTTTGCGATATTTGACATTATATATATATATATATATATATATATTGAGATTACGGGGAGAAAGAGAGAGAGAGAGAGAGAGAGAGAGAGAGAGAGAGAGAGAGAGAGAGAGAGAGAGAGAGAGAGAGAGAGAGAGAGAGAGAGAGAGAGAGAGAGAGAGAGAGAGAGAGAGAGAGAGAGAAAGAGAGAGAGAGAGAGAGAGAGAAAGAGAGAGAGAGAAAGAGAGAGAGAGAGAGAGCGTGGCGGTGCTAAAGGATGGTGTGTTTTGAAATCAAGCTCTGTCGCAACAAAGCTCAATTTGTCACTATCCATGTTATGCTTGCTGTTGCTGCCAAGCCCCGACCCTCCCACCACCTTCCCCTAGCACCTAGATTTTGTCCTCTACTTAAAAAAAGCAATAACGTGATAACACGCATAGGCTTCCAACAGCAGTGACAACACGAAAGCTTCCAACAGCAGAGCCAACACATACTTCCAACAGCAGTGATAATACATAATCTTCCAACAGCAGTGACAACACACAGTGTTCCAACAGCAGAGACAACACATACTTCCAACAGCAGTGATAATACATAATCTTCCAACAGCAGTGACAATACATAGTCTTCCAACAGCAGTGACAATACATAGTCTTCCAACAGCAGTGACAATACATAATCTTCCAACAGCAGTGACAACACATAGTTTTCCAACAGCAGTGACAACACACTAGCCTTCCAACAGCAGTGACAACACACTAGCCTTCCAACAGCAGTGACAACACACTAGCCTTCCAACAGCAGTGACAACACACTAGCCTTCCAACAACAGTGACAGCCTTCCAACAACAGTGACAGCCTTCCAACAACAGTGACAGCCTTCCAACAACAGTGACAGCCTTCCAACAACAGTGACAGCCTTCCAACAACAGTGACAGCCTTCCAACAACAGTGACAGCCTTCCAACAACAGTGACAGCCTTCCAACAACAGTGACAGCCTTCCAACAACAGTGACAGCCTTCCAACAACAGTGACAGCCTTCCAACAACAGTGACAGCCTTCCAACAACAGTGACAGCCTTCCAACAACAGTGACAGCCTTCCAACAACAGTGACAGCCTTCCAACAACAGTGACAGCCTTCCAACAACAGTGACAGCCTTCCAACAACAGTGACAGCCTTCAACAACAGTGACAGCCTTCCAACAACAGTGACAGCCTTCCAACAACAGTGACAGCCTTCCAACAACAGTGACAGCCTTCCAACAACAGTGACAGCCTTCCAACAACAGTGACAGCCTTCCAACAACAGTGACAGCCTTCCAACAACAGTGACAGCCTTCCAACAACAGTGACAGCCTTCCAACAACAGTGACAGCCTTCCAACAACAGTGACAGCCTTCCAACAACAGTGACAGCCTTCCAACAACAGTGACAGCCTTCCAACAACAGTGACAGCCTTCCACAACAGTGACAGCCTTCCCACAACAGTGACAGCCTTCCCACAACAGTGACAGCCTTCCCACAACAGTGACAGCCTTCCCACAACAGTGACAGCCTTCCCACAACAGTGACAGCCTTCCCACAACAGTGACAGCCTTCCCACAACAGTGACAGCCTTCCCACAACAGTGACAGCCTTCCCACAACAGTGACAGCCTTCCCACAACAGTGACAGCCTTCCCACAACAGTGACAGCCTTCCCACAACAGTGACAGCCTTCCCACAACAGTGACAGCCTTCCCACAACAGTGACAGCCTTCCCACAACAGTGACAGCCTTCCCACAACAGTGACAGCCTTCCCACAACAGTGACAGCCTTCCCACAACAGTGACAGCCTTCCCACAACAGTGACACACAACATGAGCCTTCCACAACAGTGACAACTTCAACAGTGACAGCCTTCCCACAACAGTGACAGCCTTCCACAACGTGACAGCCTTCCACAACAGTGACAGCCTTCCAACAACAGTGACACCTTCAACAACAGTGACAGCCTTCCAACAACAGTGACAGCCTTCCAACAACAGTGACAGCTTCAGACAACATGAAACCTTCCATCAACAGTGACAACAACAGCCTTCCACAACAGTGACACTTCAACAACAGTGACAGCCTTCCACAACAGTGCACAGACCTTCCATCAACAGTGAAAAACCAGCCTTCCAACAACAGTGACAGCCTTCCAACAACAGTGACAGCCTTCCATCAACAGTGATAGACACTAGCCTTCCATCAACAGTGACAACAGCACACAGCCTTCATCAACAGTGAACAGCCTTCCATAACAGTGACAACAGACACCTAGCCTTCCATCAACAGTGAAAAAGACACTCCTTCCATCAACAGTGACAACAGACACACTAGCCTTCCATCAACAGTGACAAGCACACACTAGCCTTCCATCAACAGTGACAACAGACACTAGCCTTCCATCAACAGTGACAACAGACACACTAGCCTTCCATCAACAGTGACAACAGACACACTAGCCTTCCATCAACAGTGACAACAGACACACTAGCCTTCCATCAACAGTGACAACAGACACACCCTTCCATCAACAGTGACAACAGACACTACTTCCATCAACAGTGACAACAGACACACTAGCCTTCCATCAACAGTGACAACAACACACTAGCCTTCCATCAACAGTGACAACAGACACACTAGCCTTCCATCAACAGTGACAACAGACACACTAGCCTTCCATCAACAGTGACAACACACACACTAGCCTTCCATCAACAGTGACAACACACACACTAGCCTTCCATCAACAGTGACAACACACACACTAGCCTTCCATCAACAGTGACAACACACACACTAGCCTTCCATCAACAGTGACAACAGACACACTAGCCTTCCATCAACAGTGACAACAGACACACTAGCCTTCCATCAACAGTGACAACAGACACACTAGCCTTCCATCAACAGTGACAACAGACACACTAGCCTTCCATCAACAGTGACAACAGACACACTAGCCTTCCATCAACAGTGACAACAGACACACTAGCCTTCCATCAACAGTGACAACAGACACACTAGCCTTCCATCAACAGTGACAACAGACACACTAGCCTTCCATCAACAGTGACAACAGACACACTAGCCTTCCATCAACAGTGACAACACACACACTAGCCTTCCATCAACAGTGACAACACACACACTAGCCTTCCATCAACAGTGGGTGTGGGTTGTGGTCCCACGTGGCGCCCAGAGACAAAGAATTGACAAGGATTTGAGCGGGTGTGAGGATACAAGTGTTGCGTGTGGGTCATGCAGCGCATGGGGGTGTGGGGGAATGGGGAGGTTATCATGTTAGATCCAAGGAAGGGGAGGGATACCTCCAACACCTTAAATCAAGAGCCCTTCGCCAGCATCAAGGTACCCGAGACGCATATGGGGATTAATGGGGAAGAGCGCTAAACTCATATTAGGGAGGGACCATATTATAGAGCGCATGGGGGGGGGGTTGAGATTTGATCCGAGGAAGAGGAGTAAATGCACATAGAGGAACCTTGAAGGTAATACGTAATATGCAGCTTAGGAAATTAAACTATCAGGATGAAAAGAAACATAATGAGGAATGTGTAGGTGTGTGCACACGTTGTATAATATACCACCAAGGAGGCCAGACGCTCTTTCAGTAAGTACACAACTACGCTAAAAACGAAAAAAAATATATATGTACTCGTGCCTAGAGTACACATAGCACTCAGAAACAAACACGTCATTAAGCGTATTTTACTCAGCACAGCTAAGTACACGGTTCTGTAATTTTTTTTTCAGCGGGCGTGTTATGTACACGCCTTTTTCATATTTAAAGTGAAATATCCGGGGAGGAGGAGGGAGGGGAAGAGAATCTTCGGTGTGGGCGATGCGAAAACTTGGGAGGCGGGTGAGCGAGACGAGCAACACCCTCCCCGTCTGGTGGCTGGCAGCACACTGGTGGTGGCTGGGGCCAGGGACGACCAGCCCAGCCCTCCTGCTGCTGCTGCTGCTGCTGCTGCTGCTGCTCTCTCATCTTGTGTTACATTACTCTCTTATTCGCTCTCTCCCTCCCTCTCTCTCTCTCTCTCTCTCTCTTCTCTCTCTCTCTCTCCTCTCTCTCTCTCTCTCTCTCTCTCTCTCTCTCTACATAGGGTTTTACGAGGTTAGGTTAAGGATTCCTAACTTTATTTACAAGCTAAGAATTGTTACATACATCAGCTCATTTGAAAGCCTTTTTAGTGCTATGAAACACAAATCTCTCTCTCTCTCTCTCTCTCTCTCACTGTCTCTCTCTCTCACTGTCTCTTTCTCTCTCGTCACTTACCGCTAATTATAATCTCTAACTCTACTTATAATCCATAACTCACTAACTGCTCCCTATAATCCATAACTCATTCCTCTTTATAATTCATAACTGCTTATAATAACTCACTAACTGCTCTTATAACCTATAACTAATTGCTTCTTATTATCTAATAACACAATACATCTTATAATCTACGCCCTAAATAACAACGGTTCCCTATAATGTGTAGCCTCCTTGCTGCTCCTGCAATCGTAAAAAAAATATATAGCTTCGTATATTTCCTACTACTACTACTACTACTGCTACTACTACTACTGCTACTACTGCTACTACTACTACTGCTACTACTGCTACTACTACTCTGCTACTACTACTGCTACTACTACTCTACTCTACTCTACTGCTCTCTACTCTACTACTGCTACTCTGCTCTAGCTACTACTGCTGCTACTGCTACTGCTCTGCTGCTGCTGCTACTACTGACTGCTGACTGCTACTGCTGCTACTGCTCTGCTCTCTACTACTGCTCTAGCTACTGCTGCTCCTACACTACTCTGCTACTACTCACTGCTACTCTCTACTCACTGCTACTACTCTACTGTCTGCTACTACTGCTACACTAGCTTGCTACTGCTGCTACTGCTGCTACTGACTCTCTACCTACTACTGCTACTGCTGCTACTGCTACTCTGCACTACTGCTACTACTACTGCTACTGCTGCTACTGCTACTACTGACTACTACTGCTGCTGCTACTACTGCTACTCTGCTACTACTACTACTGCTGCTACTATATGCTACTACTACTCACTACTCTACTACTGACTACTGCTACTACTGCTACTGCTACTACTACTACTGCTACTGCTACTACTGCTGCTGCTATCTACTCTGCTACTACTACTACTGCTACTGCTACTAGCTGCTACTACTCTCTACTGCTACTACTACTACTGCTCTACTACTACTGCTACTCTACACTACTCTACTGCTCTACTACTACTGTACTACTACTGCTACTACTACTACTGCTACTACTACTACTGACTCTACTACTACTACTCTACTCTCTACTACTGCTCTACTACTACTCTACTGCTACTACTACTGCTCTCTCTACTACTACTCACTACACTACTACTACTCTGCTTACTACTACTCACTACTACTACTACACTACTACTACTACTAACTACTACTAATATATAATAACTAAAAATAAGACTCAAATCTCAGTTATCGATACTGAACGTTCAGGTTATTTGAGCTTAGCGTGATCTATAAGTGGGCGTTCAGTCGTTCAGAGATAGTTCAAGCGTCGTTGAACGGCTGGGTGTTGGTGGAGCCGTTCAGAGACGATGGTTCAAGCGTCGTTGAACGGCTGGGTGTTGGTGGAGCCGACACGAAGCCAGTGAACAGCGGAAGGGCTGGTGTAGCCAAACTAATTTATGACAAAAACACTACAACAACAACAACAAAAGCAGCAACGAAAGGTAAAGACAATAGTAACAACAACAACAACAACATTAACAAGAGCAGCAGAAGCACCAACAGCGGTAAGAACAATAAAATTAACAGCAACAACAACAACGAAAGCAAATACAGTAGCAACATTAGCAAGAGCAGCAGCAACAACAGCAACGAAAGCAAAAGCAATAGCAACATCAAGAGCAGCAACAGTAGCAAGAGCAACAAACAGAGAATAGCAGCAACAACAACAGGAACAACAACTGCAACAACATCAAGAACAGCAATAGATGACGGGGTATTAGACAATGTGGGTGTGTTGGAGGAGTGTTTGGAGGACGTGTGTGTTGGAGGAGTGTTTGGAGGAAGTGTGTGTTGGAGGAGTGTTTGGAGGACGTGTGTGTTGGAGGAGTGTTTGGAGGACGTGTGTGTTGGAGGAGTGTTTGGAGGACGAGTGTGTTGGAGGAGTGTTTGGAGGACGTGTGTGTTGGAGGAGTGTTTGGAGGACGAGTGTGTTGGAGGAGTGTTTGGAGGACGTGTGTTGGAGGAGTGTTTGGAGGACGTGTGTGAGGAGGTTTGGAGGAGTGTGTTAGGATGTTTGGAGGACGAGTGTGTTGGAGGAGTGTTTGGAGGACGTGTGTGTTGGAGGAGTGTTTGGAGGACGTGTGTTGGAGGAGTGTTTGGAGGACGTGTGTTGGAGGAGTGTTTGGAGGACGTGTGTGTTGGAGGAGTGTTTGGAGGACCTGTGTTGGAGGAGTGTTTGGAGGACGTGTGTGTTGGAGGAGTGTTTGGAGGACGTGTGTGTTGGAGGAGTGTTTGGAGGACGTGTGTTGGAGGAGTGTTTGGAGGACGTGTGTGTTGGAGGAGTGTTTGGAGGACGTGTGTGTTGGAGGAGTGTTTGGAGGACGTGTGTTGGAGGAGTGTTTGGAGGACGTGTGTGTTGGAGGAGTGTTTGGAGGACGAGTGTGTTGGAGGAGTGTTTGGAGGACGTGTGTTGGAGGAGTGTTTGGAGGACGTGTGTGTTGGAGGAGTGTTTGGAGAACGTGTGTGTTGGAGGAGTGTTTGGAGGACGAGTGTGTTGGAGGAGTGTTTGGAGGACGTGTGTGTTGGAGGAGTATTTGGAGGACGAGTGTGTTGGAGGAGTGTTTGGAGGACGTGTGTGTTGGAGGAGTGTTTGGAGGACGTGTGTTGGAGGAGTGTTTGGAGGACGTGTGTTGGAGGAGTGTTTGGAGGACGTGTGTGTTGGAGGAGTGTTTGGAGGACGTGTGTTGGAGGAGTGTTTGGTGGACGTGTGTGTTGGAGGAGTGTTTGGAGGACGTGTGTTGGAGGAGTGTTTGGAGGACGTGTGTTGGAGGAGTGTTTGGAGGACGTGTGTGTTGAAGGAATGTTTGGAGGACGTGTGTGTTGGAGGAGTGTTTGGAGGACGTGTGTGTTGGAGGAGTGTATGGTGGACGTGTGTGTTGGAGGAGTGTTTGGAGGACGTGTGTGCTGGAGGAGTGTTTGGTGGACGTGTATGTTGGAGGAGTGTTTAATGGACGTGTGTGTTGGAGGAGTGTTTAGTGGACGTGTGTGTTGGAGGAGTGTTTGGAGGACGTGTGTGTTGGAGGAGTGTTTGGTGGACGTGTGTGTTGGAGGAGTGTTTGGTGGACGGGTGTGTGTTGGAGTTTTTGGAGGATGTGTGTGTTGGAGGAGTGTTTGGAGGACGTGTGTGTTGGAGGAGTGTTTGGAGAATATGTGTTGGAGGGTGTGTAGGCGCGCTGGATTAGTGTTGAAGGACGTATGTGTGTTGGAGTGTTAGAGGAGTGTTGGAGGATGTGTTAGAGGAGAGCTCGGAGGATGAATGTGTGTTGGAGGAGCGTATGGAGGATGTGTGTGTGTGTGTTAGCAATGTTTTTCTTTTCCCAGTGTATACACTAGGCTCCTGCGAGGGACCTTGTCAATGCCCCAAGACAGTCTGGGAACATGCAATCCACCCTTCCTCTGTCTGGTCTGTCACCTCGTTATAGAATTCAATTAGGCTGAAGAGGCAGGATTTCCCCTCTCTCTGAACCCTTGATGTTTTTCATAAAGTATGTTTTCCAGGTGTGTGTGTGTGTGTGCACTCACCTATTTGTACTCATTTGTGGTTGCAGGGGTCGAGTCACAGCTTCTGGCCCCGCCTCTTCGTTGGTCGCTACTAGATCCATTCTCTCCCTGCTCCAACAGTGTGTGTGTGTGTACTCACCTAATTGTACTCACCTAATTGTGGTTGCAGGGGTCGAGACTTAGCTCCTGGCCCCGCCTCTTCACTGACCGCAACTAGGTCCTCTCACTCCCTGCTCCATGAGCTTTATCATACCTCGTCTTAAAGCTATGTATGGTTCCTGCCTCCACTACATCACTTGCTAGACTATTCCACTTCCTGACTACTTTATGGCTGAAGAAATACTTCCTAACATCCCTTTGACTCATCTGAGTCTTCAACTTCCAATTGTGACCCCTTGTTTCTGTGTCCCTTCTCTGGAACATCCTGTCTCTGTCCACCTTATCTATTCCACGCAGTATTTTGTATGTCGTTATCAAGTCTCCAATAACCCTCCTGTCTTCCAGTGTCGTCAGGCCGATTTCCCTTAATCTTTCTTCATAGGACATTTCCCTTAGCTCGTGTGTGTGTGTGTGTGTGGAGTGATGGAGGGGGTCTTGTCTCCATCATTTCCTCACCCCTCTCACTTTACACTCTCCTACACCCGCATATCACTCTCTCTCCCCCCTTACCCCTTCAGAAGCATACACCCCTCTCCCCTTAACTCCTCTTCTCACCCCTTAGTTAACCTCCCCGCTCGCTCATTCCCTTTCTCACCCTCCCTCCCCTTCCTAAACTACACATCTCTCCCCTAAAATCACCTCCCTCCTCTTCCCCAGCAAACACCTGGAAACCTGTGTGAGAAAACATGCACATTATATAATTATAGCAACAGGTGTTCCTTCAGTGTTCCTGGTTATTGCGCAGAAAAATATTAACATAACACTGAAAATATTAACATAACACTGAAAAATATTAACATAACACTGAAAAATATTAACAACACTGGTAATAATACCCAAGTATGTAGTTAGACTGTTGGGTTTAGTCCTGACTCTTTCCCTTCTCCTTCAGCTCTTCCTCTCACCGGCTATTCTTCTTCTGTCCCCACTTCCCCCTCGCCCCTGGTGGGTCCTTACCTGAGAGTCTGAACTGAACTGAACTAACACTGAAAAATATTAATACATATAAGGCAAAAAACAAAGAAAACTTCACTCTAACATTTTTTTGTTTCCATAAAGAATGTTTAATCGGTTAATAGGATTAAATTTTGATTTATTTATTCAGTTGAGAATTGTTGGTTGGATGGGTAAATAAGTTTAAAGCCTGTCTACTACACGAGGGTCATCAAGGCTGCGCGTAACCTTCCCACCACCAGACAAAAATACTTTAATCCCTAAAATAGGGAGTAAGATACTAGCATATATACACTGAAATACACTTCCCTGTGTATATAACCTGTATGACCCCGTACTTAAAGCCTGTATTGAAGAGTACTTTTGAAATTAATTATTTTATATTAGTTACCCCTACGTCCGAATACGTAAAAAGCTAAAATAAATGAATAAATATCAAGTGACATAATCGAAGATATAAATGTAAAAAAAAATTTAAAGCGAGATTACCTCGAGAAGTGAAAAATATAAAGCGTTTTCCACATTTATATTACATTCTCCACTTTTGATTTTCCAAGGTATGCACGTATTCCCGTTTTCTCTTGTCTAGCGCCACTCTCACTGGCCCGTTTTCCCTTAACTCTCACTTTATTAGATACCAAGTGTATTGTTTACTGTCTAGGAGTTTCTCTCTCTCTCTCTCTCTCTCTCTCTCTCTCTCTCTCTCTCTCTCTCTCTCTCTCTCTCTCTCTCTCTCTCTCTCACAGATATTGTTTATTGTCTAGAAGTTTCTCTCTCTCTCGTACAGGTGTGTGTGTGTGTGTGTACTCACCTTATTGTGGTTGCAGGGGTCGATTCATAGCTCCTGGTCCAGCCTCTTCACTGGTAGCTGCTAGGTCCACTCTCCCTGTTCTATGAAATTTATCGTACCTCATCTTACAACCATGTATGGATCCTGCCTCCTAGTGGAGGCAGGATCCATACACACTCTCCAGATTGTTCCACTTCCTGACAACTCTAAGGCTGAAGAAGTACTTCCTAACATTCCTATGATTCATCTGGGGTTTCAACTTCAATTGTGACCCCTTGTTGCTGTGTCTCATCTCTGGAACTTCCTGTCCCTATCCACCTTGTCAATTCCTCTCAGCATTTTATATGTCGTTATCATGTGTTCCCTATCCCTCCTCTCCTCCAGTGTTGCCAGGTTGAGTTCCCTTAACCTCTCCTCGTAGGACATTTCCCCTTAGCTCACCAACCACTGGCTTACCAGGTGCTGGGTTATCAGTGACTAACCAACCACTGGCGTACCAGGTGCTGGCTTACCAGTGACTAACCAACCACTGGCTTACCAGGTGCAGGGTTACCAGTGACTAACCAACCACTGGCTTACCAAGTGCAGGGTTACCAGTGACTAACCAACCACTGGCTTACCAAGTGCAGGGTTACCAGTGACTAACCAACCACTGGCGTACCAGGTGCAGGGTTATCAGTAACTAACCACCACTGGCTTACTCAGGTCTGGTTATCATTGTACTAACCAACTCACTCTTCCAGGTGCAGTGGTTACCAGTGACTAACCAACCACTGGCTTACCAAGTGCAGGGTTACCAGTGACTAACCAACCACTGGCTTACCAAGTGCAGGGTTACCAGTGACTAACCAACCACTGGCTTACCAAGTGCAGGGTTACCAGTGACTAACCAACCACTGGCGTACCAGGTGCAGGGTTATCAGTAACTAACCAACCACTGGCTTACCAGGTGCTGGGTTATCAGTAACTAACCAACCACTGGCTTACCAGGTGCAGGGTTACCAGTGACTAACCAACCACTGGCTTACCAGGTGCAGGGTTACAGTGACTAACCAACCACTGGCTTACCAGGTGCTGGGTTATCAGTAACTAACCAACCACTGGCTTACCAAGTGCAGGGTTACCAGTGACTAACCAACCACTGGCTTACCAAGTGCTGGGTTATCAGTAACTAACCAACCACTGGCTTACCAGGTGCAGGGTTACCAGTGACTAACCAACCACTGGCTTACCAGGTGCAGGGTTATCAGTGACTAACCAACCACTGGCTTACCAGGTGCTGGGTTATCAGTAACTAACCAACCACTGGCTTACCAGGTGCTGGGTTATCAGTAACTAACCAACCACTGGCTTACCAGGTGCAGGGTTACCAGTGACTAACCAACCACTGGCTTGTCGTAATTTTTGTTCACGTTAATTTTATCAAATTTTCTGATTAAGTCTATTGTTGTCATTGTTTGAGTTGATCATTAATTAATTTTTTTTTCTTCCCATTCATAGTTTGATAAAATTAAGTGTACAGTTTATATATATATATATATATATATATATATATATATATATATATATATATATATATATATATATATATATATAACGATCGGTTTTTCCTACAAAATCGAAAATATTAAGAAGTTCAAAAAGATCCTATAGACTAACTGTCTGTGTATATATTACTTAATGATTATAATCATAACCATAATTTTTAAAGAGGTGGACCGGTAAGCCAGTGGAAGGCCTCGGTCAGAGTACCAAAAGCTCCATCCAGCTGTGGGTCATCACGAAACACTTGTCCTGTTTCCCGACAAACATTATACCTGCCTAGCAACTGCCTATAGGTCAGTCAACAAGGAGGCCTAGCAAGGATGACTCATATGGATAGACTGAGGGCCCTGACTCTGCACTCTCTAGAAAGGCGTAGAATTAGGGGGGATATGATTGAGGTGTATAAATGGAAAACAGGAATAAATAAAGGTGATGTAAATAGCGTGCTAAAAATATCTAGTATTGACAGGACTCGCAGCAATGGCTTTAAGTTGGATAAATTCAGATTCAGGAAGGATATAGGAAAGCATTGGTTTGGTAATAGAGTTGTCGATGAGTGGAACAAACTCCCGAGTACAGTTATAGAGGCTAAAACGTTGTGTAGTTTTAAAAATAGGCTAGAAAAATATATGAGTGGGTGCTGGTGGGTGTGAGTTGGACCTGACTAGTTTGTGCTACTAGGTCAGATGCCGTGCTCCTTCCTTAAGTGAATGTAACCTGACCTGGCTGGGTCGGGGCATTGGCTTAAGCCGGTGGGAGATTTGGACCTGCCTCGCATGGGCCAGTAGGCCTGCTGCAGTGTTCCTTCTTTCTTATGTTCTTATGTTCTAACTCCTAAGCTAGGATAATGTATGGTATTTTTAACTATTTTTTGATACAAGTCTTAGTGATATTCTTTATTTCAGGAGTTTAAATGCACATATATGTATTTGGGGATCTGGAATGGATTACCCCTATAACGAACGAACGCTATAACGAACGAATGCTATAACGAACGAACGCTATAACGAACGACCGCTATAACGAACGAACGCTATAACGAACGAGGCTCTAGAACCAATTAGATTCGTTATAGCATAGCCAATGTATACACGCACACACACGTATACATACGTGTGTATGTATACGTAAGTATACATACCCACGTATGTATACATACGTATGTATGTATACATACATATATACATATGTATGTATGTATACATACATATGTATGTATGCGAGTATGTACGTACGTATGTATGTATGTATAGGCTGGAGCCAGTGTTACCAGTCTTCAGACAGGCAGATGTCATGTCTGGAGTCATTAAGTCTCACAATATGTATAATTCAGATGAAACATGAGCCTTTGTTGTCCGGGAGGCCACACCTGGTGCACTGTCAGCAGGTGTGGACCCTGAACACCACACCTGTGTTACCAGGTATGACCCCTGAACACCACGCCTGTGTCAGCAGGTGTGGCCCATTAGCACTACTCGTGAGCCAGCAGGTGTGGTTCCTGAGCACAACACCTGTGTTACCAGGTGTGGCTCCTGAGCACAGTACCTGTGTCACCAGGTATGGCTCCTGAACACCACACACGTGTCACCAGGTGTGGCCCCTGAGCACCACACATGAGTCACCAGGTGTGGCTCCTGAGCACCACACCTGTGTCAGCAGGTGTGGTGCTATCAAACATTAAATAATCTTACCGTACCAGGGTTGCAAATACATTAGGTTGGGATAATTTCTGCCTTGCTACGAAGGGGATACAAACATGAGCTTTGAATACAGATTTGAATAAGAGGAGATTGGGGGGGTGTGAGTCGGAACTGCCCAGCACGGGCCAATAGGCCTACTGCAGTGTTCTTTCATTCTTGTGTTTATATATATATATATATATTATTTTTTTTATTAACACATCGGCCGATTCCCACCAAGGCAGGGTGGCCCGAAAAAGGAAAACTTTCATCATCATTCACTCCATCACTGTCTTGCCAGAGAGGTGCTTTACACAACAGTTATAAAACTCCAACATTAACACCCCTCCTTCAGAGTGCAGACACTGTACTTCCCATCTCCAGGACTCAAGTCCGGCCTGCCGGTTTCCCTGAATCCCTTCATAAATGTTACTTTGCTCACACTCCAACAGCACGTCAAGTATTAAAAAGCATTTGTCTCCATTCACTCCTATCAAATACGCTCACACATGCTTGCTGGAAGTCCAAGCCCCTCGCACACAAAACCTCCTTTACCCCCTCCCTCCAACCTTTCCTAGGCCGACCCCTACCCCGCCTTCCCTCCACTACAGATTTATACACTCTCGAAGTCATTCTGTCTCGTTCCATTCTCTCTACATGTCCGAACCACCTCAACAACCCCTCCTCAGCTCTCTGGATAATAGTTTTGGTAATCCCGCACCTCCTCCTAATTTCCAAACTCCGAATTCTCTGCATTATATTCACACTACACATTGACCTCAGACATGACATCTCCACTGCCTCCAGCCTTCTCCTCGTTGCAACATTCATCACCCATGCTTCACACCCATATAAGAGTGTTGGTATAACTATACTCTCATGCATTCCCTTCTTTACTTCCATGGACAAAGTTCTTTGTCTCTACAGACTTTAAAGTGCTCCACTCACCCTTTTCCCCTCATCAATTCTATTTACCTCATCCTTCATAGACCCACCTGCTGACATGTCCTCTGCCAAATATCTGAATACATTCACCTCCTCCATACTCTCTCCCTCCAATCTGATATCCAATCTTTTGTCACCTAATCTTTTTGTTATCATCATCACCTTACTCTTTCCTATATTCACTTTCAATTTTCTTCTTTTACACACCCTACCAAATTTATCCACAAACCTCTGCAACTTCTCTTCAGAATCTCCCAAAAGCACAGTGTCATCAGCGAAAAGCAAC
The DNA here is from genome assembly GCA_009830355.1 of Cherax destructor. Lineage (NCBI taxonomy): Eukaryota > Metazoa > Arthropoda > Malacostraca > Decapoda > Parastacidae > Cherax > Cherax destructor. The sequence continues at coordinate 27,522 of WNWK01017665.1, forward strand.
TGTGACAACTCCCACTTTGTATTTCATTCTTTATCTTTTAACCCCATACCTCTTGCCAAGACCCTCGCAGTCACTTCTCTTACAACCCCATCTATAAATATATTGACCAACCACGGTGACATCACACATCCTTGTCTAAGGCCCACTTTTACTGGGAAATAGTCCCCCTCCCTCTTACACACTCTAACCTGAGCCTCACTATCCTCATAAAAACTTTTCACTGCTTTCAGTAATCTACCTCCTATTCCGTACACCTGCAACATCTGCCACATTGCCCCCCTATCCACCCTATCATACACCTTTTCCAAATCCATAAATGCCACAAAAACCTCTTTACCCTTATCCAAATACTGTTCACCTATATGTTTCACTGTAAACACTTGGTCTACACACCCCCTACCTTTCCTAAAGCCCCCTTGTTCATCTGCTATCCTGCTCTCTGTTTTACTATTAATTCTTTCAATAATAACTCTACCATACACTTTACCAGGTATACTCAACAGACATATTTCATTCTACTCCCCGTTTGGTGTACAAGCCTCCACAAGCAGTATATATCGTCCTCGGATCACGGTACAACACCTAGCTCTGCTGGGTGCGTGATTCTTGTAGGATTGTATGGTCCAGTGGGTTAGAGCGTCGTGGAATTTTCGCTCACCATGAGGCGGGCTAAAACAACGCGAGTTCGATCCCCCGGCTAATCGCAGTGTTGTTATTGATTATATACTACTAGTTCGTGGTCACAATACGATATATATATATATATGCATACTCACATACATCCCTATATATACACATAGTCAGGATAAGAAACCGACCCCTGCAGCCACATATAGGTGAGTACATACATACTGTACATGTGTGTGCGATGCCAGATACAACCAATAAGCAGCTGACCTCGCTGATGCTGACCAGATCAGCAGTAATCAGCACATAGAAGAATGGCAAGGAGCAAGGGGTCAAGTCAGGGGAGCAGGACAGTGGCTAGCAGTGGTAAGGTAAGAAGGACGAGGACAGGAAGCACAGGTCAGGTCAGCAGTAGACGAAAGAATCATTCTAGGTTACATTCACGACTGAGGTCAGCCCTGAGTCGTCTACACCTCATCAATCACTTGAAAGAAACTGGAGAAAGTCCAAAGATTTGAAACAACTCAGCCTCTCATCAATTACCCTCTGGATTATTTCCAGGAATAATAAAAATAATGGGTTTGGCAAGCCGATTGTAACACACTCTCATGATACTAACACTCGCATGATACTAACACACTTACATAACATTAACACTCTTACAAAACGCTAACATGCTTGCATGACGCATTTTAACACTCGCGTGAGCCAGCTGGCGGTGAAATTAATCCCATAAAAACGGTTCACAGAGGCCGAGTGAATTATTCAATGCTGCAAGAGGAGGATCGCTTGTATAAATACTTCAACGTCTGATTCCCTTTCCCTCGTGTCAATACGTTTATACTTTTCTTAGAGTATCTATATTTTGTTTTGTTTATTTATAAATACTTTGTCTGATTCCTTTCCCCTTGTGTCAATACGTTTATATTTTTCTTAGAGTATCTATATTTTGATTTGTTTATTTATAAATACTTTGTCTGATTCCTTTCCCCTCGTGTCAATACGTTTATATTTTGATGTAGGTAAATGTTTCAGAGAATCGACAAGTTGATAAATTAGACACATGTGCAATACTTGAGTATCTTTAATGAGGAAACATTTCGCCACACAGTGGCTTCATCAGTCCTGCACAAAGCAGAATGTTGAAGATCAGAAGGTGTTTGAGGTAATCAGTCCACCAATCTTAAAAAAATACAACATATGCGCGAAGAAGTGGCTTATTTACCGTAGACTTATATACTGGCTTATATACTGTAGGTAATCAGTACAAGCCAGTACAAGAAGAAGTGGCTTATTTACTGTAGACTTATATACTGGCTTATATACAGTAGGTAATCAGTATAAGCCAGTACAAGTGTCCAATTTATCAACTTATCTGTTCCCTGAACCATTTATCTACATTCCTGTCAGACACAGCAACATCTTGGTATCTTAATACAGGGAAATACTTTTCTTGCCTAACCTATAGTCATGACCTACTTCCACATGTGGATGTATCCACTGTGATACCACCCACGACTGCTGTACCTCACCTGTCTACAGTATATAAGCCACTTCTTCGCACATATGCTGTATTCTTTTCAAGATTGATGGACTGATTACATCGACTCCAGACTGAGGGACTGATTACCTCAAACTCCTTCTGAGCTTCACCATGCTCCTTTGTTTGGACTGATGAAGCCACTGTGTGGCGAAACGTTTCCTCATTAAAGATACCCAAGTGTTGCATATGTGTCTAATTTATCAACTTTTATACTTTTCTAAGACTATCTGTATTTCCCTTTATTTATTTTAAATATCGATCTAAATTATTTATATAAATCTATAATTTCCTCTGTTTAAGTATAGTGCAATATATATATATATATATATATATATATATATATATATATATATATATATATATATATATATATATATATATATATATATATATATATATACATATAAATGTATTATGTCTATTAATAAAGCATTTATATGTATGTATGTGTGTATATAGGATGGGGTGGTAGGAGAAGTGGAATATTCAAACGGCTTCAGGAAGAAATCCAAATATTCTTCCTTGATGCCTTTTATCCACTTCTCCGAGGCTATAGGTCCCACAATTTGCACTAGAAGTGGACCCTATATATATATATATATATATATATATATATATATATATATATATATATATATATATATATATAATATATATATATATATATACATATATATATATATATACATATATATATATATATATATATATATATATATATATATATATATATATATATATATATATATACATACATACACACACACAGACATATTTATATATATATATATATATATATATATATATATGTCCTGACCAGCTACAGGATAAACTATATTGTATTATTTTATGCAACAACAATGTCCTTGGATCAAACTTGATAGCCACATAATCCCTAGCCTCAGTATGGTCCCCAAGGGTTTAGCACTTTCATTTGTATGTAACAATCTGCATCAGTATGAGGTGGAGCAGTGTGAGGTGGAGCAGTGTGAGGTGGAGCAGTGTGAGATGGAGCAGTGTGAGGTGGAGCAGTGTGAGGTCGAGTAGTGTGAGGTCGAACAGTGTGAGGTCGAGCAGTGTGAGGTAGAGCAGTGTGAGGCGGAACAGTGTGAGGTCGAGTAGTGTGAGGTCGACCAGTGTGAGGTCGAACAATGTGAGGTCGAGCAGTGTGAGGTAGAGCAGTGTGAGGAGGAACAGTGTGAGGTCGAGTAGTGTGAGGTCGAGCAGTGTGAGGCGGAACAGTGTGAAGTCGAGCAGTGTAAGGTCAAGCAGTGTGAGGTCGAGCAGTGTGAGGTCGACCAGTGTGAGGTCGAGTAGTGTGAGGTCGAGCAGTGTGAGGTCGAGCATTGTGAGACAAAACAGTGTGAGGTCGAGCAGTGTGAGGTCAAGCAGTGTGAGGTCTATCAGTGTGAGGTCGAGCAGTGTGAGGTCGAGAAGTGTGAGGTCGAGCAGTGTGAGGTCGAGCAGTGTGAGGTCGAGCAGTGTGAGGTCTAGCAGTGTGAGGTCGAGCAGTGTGAGGTCGAGAAGTGTGAGGTCAAGCAGTATGAGGTCGAGCAGTGTGAGGTCAAGCAGTGTGAGGTTGATCAGTGTGAGGTCGAGCAGTGTGAGGTCGGGCAGTGTGAGGTCGAGCAGTGTGCGGCCAAGAAGTATGAGGTCGAGCAGTGTGGTCAAACAGTGTGAGGTCGAGTAGTGTGAGGTCGAGCAGTGTGAGGTCGAGTAGTGTGAGGTCGAGCAGTGTGAGGTCAAGCAGTATGAGATCGAGCAGTGTGAGGTCAAGCAGTGTGAGGTCGAGTAGTGTGAGGTCGAGCAGTGTGAGGTCAAGCAGTATGAGATCGAGCAGTGTGAGGTCGAGTAGTGTGAGGTAGAACAGTGTGAGGTCGAGCAGTTTGAAGTCAAGCAGTATGAGGTCGAGCAGTGTGAGGTCGAGCAGTGTGAGGTCGAGCAGTGTGAGGTCGAGCAGTGTGAGGTCGAGCAGTATGATGTCGAGCAGTGTGAGGTCAAGCAGTGTGAGGTCGAGTAGTGTGAGGTAGAGCAGTGTGAGGTCGAGCAGTTTGAAGTCAAGCAGTATGAGGTCGAGCAGTGTGAGGTCATGCAGTGTGAGGTCGAGCAGTGTGAGGTCGAGCAGTGAGGTCGAGTAGTGTGAGGTCGAGCAGTGTGGTCAAGCAGTGTGAGGTCGAGCAGTGTGAGGTCAAGCAGTGTGAGGTCGAGCAGTGTGAGGTCGAGCAGTGAATTCAAGCAGTGAGGTCGAGTAGTGTGAGGTCGAGCAGTGTGGTCCATCAGTGTGAGGTCGAGCAGTGTGAGACAGAGCAGTGTAAGGTCGAGCAGTGAGGTCGAGTAGTGTGAAGTCGAGCAGTGTGGTCGAGTAGTGTGAAGTCGAGCAGTGCAGTCAAGCAGTGTGAGGTCGAGCAGTGTGAGACAGAGCAGTGTGAGGTCGAGCAGTGAGGTCGAGTAGTGTGAGGTCGAGCAGTGAGGTCGAGTAGTGTGAAGTCGAGCAGTGCGGTCAAGCAGTGTGAGGTCGAGCAGTGTGAGACAGAGCAGTGTGAGGTCGAGCAGTGAGGTCGAGTAGTGTGAGGTCGAGCAGTGTGGTCGAGTAGTGTGAGGTCGAGCAGTGTGAGACAGAGCAGTGTGAGGTCGAGCAGTGTGAGGTCGGAGCAGTGTGAGGTCGATCAGTGTGAGACAGAGCAGTGTGAGGTCGAGCAGTGAGGTCGAGTAGTGTGAGGTCGAGCAATGTGGTCGAGTAGTGTGAGGTCGAGCAGTGTGGTCAATCAGTGTGAGGTCGAGCAGTGTGAGGCAGAGCAGTGTGAGGTCGAGCAGTGTGAGGTCGAGCAGTGTGGTCAAGCTGTGTGAGGTCGAGCAGTGTGAGACAGAGCAGTGTGAGGTCGAGCAGTGTGAGGTCGAGCAGTGTGAGACAGAGCAGTGTGAGGTCGAGCAGTGAGGTCGAGTAGTGTGAGGTCGAGCAGTGTGGTCGAGTAGTGTGAGGTCGAGCAGTATGAGACTGAGCAGTGTGAGGTCGAGCAGTGTGAGAGAGAGCAGTGTGAGGTCGAGCAGTGTGAGACAGAGCAGTGTGAGTTCGAGCAGTGTGAGACAGAGCAGTGTGAGGTCGAGCAGTGTGAGGTCGAGCAGTGTGAGGTCGAGCAGTGGCTGGCAGTCACTCAGGGATATCGTTCTATTTAAGGGTTAATGACCAGCCTACAGCACTTGTGTGTGTGTGTACTCACCTAGTTGTGGTTGCAGGGGTCGAGTCATAGCTCCTGGCCCCGAGTCATAGCTCCTGGCCCTGGCTGTGTGTGTGTGTGTGTGTGTGTGTGTGTATGTAAGTTTGTATTTATGTATGTATGTGTAGATTTAACGTTATCCAATACTACTACTACTACTACTACTACTACTACTACTACTACTACTACTACTACTACTACTACTACTACTACTACTACTACTACTACTACTACTAATAATAATAATAATAATAATAATAATAATAATAATAATAATAATAATCTATGTAAGTTGTTTTAAAAGATTACAAAGGTAATAATGTTTCCTTGTACTTACTTAAGAATTCGCTGTAAACAAGAAATTTCCACTGTAAATAATAATTCACCATTGACAATATCAATTTCGTCCTGTAAACATATTCATATAAATAAATAAAAATAAAAACGTCATTAGAGTATATACTTGTATATACACCTAGAAGTGTATATATATCAATAACAACACTGCAACTAGCCAAGGAGTCGAACCCCTGCTGCTTTGGCCCGCCTCATGGTGAGCGAAAACACATGACGTTTTAGACCACTAGACCACACAATCCTTGAGAATGGCGCACCCAGCCAAGCTAGATGATGTACCCGCCACCCAAGGACATACGGTGGTGTGGACGCCTCTAAGCTAATTTCATTCTACTTCCTGTTTGGCATACTAGCTCAACAAGCAGTATATTATATTATTGTACCCACGAACGAGTGGTATTGATCAATAACACTGCTACTATAGCGGGTACAACATCTAGCTTGGCTGGATGCACCATTCTCAAGGATTGTGTGGTCTAGTGGTCTAAAGCGTCATGTGTTTTCGCTCACCATGAGGAGGGCCAAAGCAGCATGGGTTCGGCTCCTTGGCTAGTCACAATGTTGTTATTGATCAATACCACTCGTTCGTGGGTACAATAATATATATATATATATATATATATATATATATATATATATATATATATATATATATATATATATATATATCCATGCGTGTCGTAAGAGGCGACTAAAATGCCGGGAGCAAGGGGCTAGTAACTCCTTCTCCTGTATATATTACTAAATGTAAAATGGGAAACTTTCGTTTTTCATTTTGGGCCACCCCACTTCGGTGGGAAACGGCCGACGTGTTGAAAGAAGAAGATATATATATATATATATATATATATATATATATATATATATATATATATCATTGTGACCACGAACAAGTGGTATTGATCAATAAGAACACTGCAACTAGCCAAGGATTCGAATCCATGCTGCTTTGGCCCGCATCATGGTGAGCGGAAACCTATGACACTCTAACCCACAGGACCATGCAATCCTACAAGAACCAAGCACCCAGCCAACCGTATGTCCTCGGACCAAGGGTAACACACCTAGCTTGGCTGCGTGCTTGTTTCTTGTGGGATTGCATGGTCCTGTGGGTTAGAGAGTCATGGGTTCTCGCTCACCATGAGGCAGGCCAAAGCAGCATATGTTCGAATCCTTGGCTAGTTGCAGTGTTGTTATTCATCATCATTCACTCCATCACTGTCTTGCCAGAGGCATGCTTGCACTACAGTTATAAAACTGCAACATTAACACCCCTCCTTCAGAGTGCAGGACTCAAGTCCGGCCTGCCGGTTTCCCTGAAACTCTTCATAAATGTTACCTTGCTTACACTCCAACAGCACATCAAGTCCTAAAAACCATTTGTCTCCATTTGCTCCTATCCAACACACTCACAAACGCTTGCTGGAAGTCCAAGCCCCTCGCGCACAAAATCTACTATACCCCCTCCCTCCAACGTCTCCTAGGCCGGGCCCTACCCCGCCTTCCCTCCACTACAGATTTATACACTCTCGAAGTTATTCTATTTCGTTCCATCCTCTCTACATGTCCGAACCATCTCAGCAACCCCTCCTAATCTCCAAACTACGGATTCTCTGCATTATATTCACATCACACATTGCTCTCAGACAACGACATCTCCGCTGCCTCCAGCCTTCTCCTTGTTGCAGCATTCACAACACATGCCTCACACCCATATAAGAGCGTTGGTAAAACTATACTCTCATACATTCCCCTCTTTGCTTTCATGTTTCATGGATAAAGTTCTCTATCTCCACAGACTCCTCAGTGCACCACTCACCTTTTCCCTCGTCAATGCTGTATATATATATATATATATATATATATATATATATATATATATATATATATATATATATATATATATATTATATATATATATATATTATATATATATATATATATATATATATATATATATATATATATATATATATATATATATATATATATTTTTTTTTATTAACACATCGGCCGATTCCACCAAGGCAGGGTGGCCCGAAAAGAAAAACTTTCATCATCATTCACTCCATCACTGTCTTGCCAGAAGGGTGCTTTACACTACAGTTATAAAACTGCAACATTAACACCCTCCTTCAGAGTGCCGGCACTGTACTTCCCATCTCCAGAACTCAAGTCCGGCCTGCCGGTTTCCTGAATCCCTTCATAAATGTTACTTTGCTCACACTCCAACAGCACGTCAAGTATTAAAACCATATGCCTCCATTCACTCCTATCAAATACGCTCACACATGCTTGCGGGAAGTCCAAGCCCCTCGCACACAAAACTTCCTTTACCCCCCTCCAACCTTTCCTAGGCCGACCCCTACCCCGCCTTCCCTCCACTACAGATTTATACACCTCGAAGTCACTCTGTCTCGTTCCATTCTCTCTACATGTCCAAACCACCTCAACAACCCTCCTCAGCTCTCTGGACAATCGTTTTGGTAATCCCGCACCTCCTCCTAATTTCCAAACTCCGAATTCTCTGCATTATATTCACACCACACATTGACCTCAGACATGACATCTCCACTGCCTCCAGCCTTCTCCTCGTTGCAACATTCATCACCCATGCTTCACACCCATATAAGAGCGTTGGTATAACTATACTCTCATACATTCCCCTCTTTACTTCCATGGACAAGGTTCTTTGTCTCCACAGACTCCGAAGTGCTCCACTCACCCTTTTCCCCTCATCAATTCTATGATTCACCTCATCCTTCATAGACCCATCCGCCGACATGTCCACTCCCAAATATCTGAATACATTCACCTCCTCCATACTCTCTCCCTCCAATCTGATATCCAATCTTTCGTCACCTATTCTTTTTGTTATCCTCATCACCTTACTCTTTCCTATATTCACTTTCAATTTTCTTCTTTTACACACCCTACCAAATTCATCCACCAACCTCTGCAGCTTCTCTTCAGAATCTCCCAAAAGCACAGTGTCATCAGCAAAAGCAACTGTAACAACTCCCACTTTGTATTTGCTTCTTTATCTTTTAGCCCAACACCTCTTGCCAAGACCTCGCATTCACTTCTCTTACAACCCCATCTATAAATATATTGAACAACCACGGTGACATCACACATCCTTGTCTAAGGCCCACTTTTACTGGGAAATAGTCCCCTTCCCTCCTACACACTCTAACCTGAGCCTCACTATCCTCATAAAAACTCTTCACTGCTTTCAGTAACCTTCCTCCTATTCCATACACCTGCAACATCTGCCACATTGCCCCCTATCTACCCTATCATACGCCTTTTCCAAATCCATAAATGCCACAAAGACATCTTTACCCTTATCCAAATACTGTTCACCTATATGTTTCACTGTAAACACTTGGTCTACACACCCCTACCTTTCCTAAAGCCCCCTTGTTCATCTGCTATCCTGCTTTCTGTTTTACTCTTAATTCTTTCAATAATAACTCTACCATACACTTTACCAGGTACACTCAACAGACTTATTCCCCTATAATTTTGCACTCTCTTTTGTCCCCTTTGCCTTTATACAAAGGAACAATACACGCTCTCTGCCAATCCCTAGGTACCTTACCCTCTTCCATACATTTATTAAATAATAGCACCAACCACTCCAAAATTATATCCCCACCTGCTTTTAACATTTCTATCTTTATCCCATCAATCCCAGCTGCCTTACCCCTTTCATTCTACCCACTGCCTCACGAACTTCCCTACACCCACAACTGGCTCTTCCACACTCCTACAAGATGTTATTCCTCCTTGCCCTACACACGAAATCACAGCTTCCTGTCTTCATCAACATTTAACAAATCCTCAAAATATTCTCTCCATCTTCCCGATACCTCTAACTCTCCATTTAATAACTCTCCTCTCCTATTTTTAACTGTCAAATCCATTTGTTCTCTAGGCTTCCTCAACTTATTAATCTCATTCCAAAACTTTTTCTTATTTTCAACAAAATTTGCTGATAACATCTCACCCACTCTCTCATCTGCTCTCTTTTTACATTGCTTCACCACTCTTTAACTTCTCTTTTCTCTCCATATACTCTTCCCTCCTTGCATCACTTCTACTTTGTAAAAACCTCTCATATGCTAACTTTTCTCCCTTACTACTCTCTTTACATCATCATTCCACCAATCGCTCCTCTTCCCTCCCGCACCCACTCGCCTGTAACCACAAACTTCTGCTGAACACTCTAACACTACATTTTTAAATCTACCCCATACATTTTCGACCCCATTGCCTACACTCTCACTAGCCCATCTATCCTCCAATAGTTGTTTATATCTTACCCTAACTGCCTCCTCTTTTAGTTTATAAACCTTCACCTCTCTTTTACTTACTGATTCTATTTTCCTTGTATCCCATCTACCTTTTACTCCCACTGTAGCTATAACTAAAAAGTGATCTGATATATCTGTAGCCCCTCTATAAACATGTACATCCTGGAGTCTACTCAACAGTCTTTTATCTACCAATACATAGTCCAACAAACTACTGTCATTACGCCCTACATCATATCTTGATATATATATATATATATATATATATATATATATATATATATATATATATATATATATATATATATATATATATATATATATATATTATACTCACCTAATTGTGGTTGCAGGGGTCGAGACTCAGCACCTGGCCCCGCCTCTTCGCTGTCCGCTACTGGGTCTCTGCTCTCCCTGCTCCATGAGCTTTATCATACCTTGTCTTAAAACTATGTATGGTTCCTATGTATGTGTGTGTGTGTGTGTGTGTGTGTGTGTGTGTGTCGTGCCGAATAAGTAAAACTTGCGATTTTGACTGAAATAGCAATGCACTTCTTGCCGAATAAGACAAGCGAAAATTTGTGTATGCAATAATTTCGCAAAAATCATTGTGAATTTAATGAAAAAATAATTTCATTGTTTGTTTATTATTAAATTATTGTAAACTTATCTAAAGTATATTTAGTTGGATTAGGCTAAATTAAATTGCGCATGTTATAATAAGGTTAGGTAAGTTTTCTAAGGTTCTTTTGGTACAAAATCATTAAGTTTTATATTAACTTAAATGAAAAATATATATCTTTAAATGTATAAGAGAATTTTTTAGAAAGAACTTAATTTTAAATGAGTTCTTGCTAATGACCAGTTTACTTATCGGCACGACATATATATATATATAATATATATATATATATATATATATATATATATATATATATATATATATATATATATATATATATATATATATATATGAAAAATGTATCTCTCAGGGGTGAATACACTGAGAAAGTTATCTCTCTCGGGTGTATAAATACCAAGAGAGGTATATACCGCAGGGTATATACACCGAGAGGCGTATATCTGTCAATGTATACATATACACTCTGAGATTACATTACTCCCTGACTTAGAGATTAAAGCTTCCTCGACTGGCGGTGAACAGGTGACAGTCAGCCTTAATGACCCTCGTGTAGTCAATAGACTCTCAAGACTTAACAAGACAACCCACCAGGACACGCAGCCAAGGCTAAACATTGATTTCAGATCGATCTACTGCACTACTGTTATTATTTATGTACAACACTTAAACCCTGCTAGTCACTGAGTGCGAGGTCAGGAGCGAGGCTCGATCCTCCGTCAACTAATCGCGCCCTACAAAAATAAAAAAGGGCAGATGTTATAACTTCATGAACACTGCCCTCTAGCCTGCTTTAAGGGTCACGTAAGTACCCCTGTCTTCTAATAATATGTCTATTTTTTCACTATAATCTACCTTGTCCATAATTACTATAGCATTTGCTTTGTCTGTTTCTTAATGTGAAGTCCAGAATCTTTCATTTACACTTGCCCTTACAGTGGTTGGTAAGTGTTCTGAGAATCTTGATACTCATTGAAGACAGCTTCCACGAAGGGATTAAATTCTCTAGCTGTCTATAATAAGATTATATACAGGTTGAATATTATAAAAATTGCATGATTTTGTTGTCCATTTCGATCTGGGCTTACTTCGAGCACTATCCTTCGTTCTATTAAGGAGTTTAGTGGTGTAAACGCAAATCACATGGCAGATGGTCCGTGATCAGTGGCAGCGCCTCTGACACAAAGAAATTACTGCGTTCTGTCCTGGGGTGGGTGGAGAGGCTGGCCATGTTTCCTTAAGACACCTGCTGCCCATGTTCACCTAGCAGTATGTAGGTGCCTGGGTGCTAAGTCAACTGACACCTGCCGCCCATGTTCACCTAGCAGTAAGTAGGTGCTTGGGTGTTAGTCAACTGACACCTGCCGCCCATGTTCACCTAGCAGTAAGTAGGTGCCTGGGTGTTAGTCAACTGACACCCGCCGCCCAAGTTCACCTAGCAGTAAGTAGGTGCCTGGGTATTAAGTCAACTGACACCTGCCGCCCATGTTCACCTAGCAGTAAGTAGGTGCCTGGGTGTTAGTCAACTGACACCCGCCGCCCAAGTTCACCTAGCAGTAAGTAGGTGCCTGGGTGTTAAGTCAACTGACACCTGCCGCCCATGTTCACCTAGCAGTAAGTAGGTGCCTGGGTGTTAGTCAACTGACACCTGCCGCCCATGTTCACCTAGCAGTAAGTAGGTGCCTGGGTGTTAAGTCAACTGACACCTGCTGCCCATATCCACCTAGCAGTAAGTAGGTGCCTGGGTGTTAGTCAACTGACACCTGCTGCCCATGTTCACCTAGCAGTAAGTAGGTGCCTGGGTGTTAAGTCAACTGACACCTGCCGCCCATGTCCACCTAGCAGTAAGTAGGTGCCTCGGTGTTAGTCAACTGTTGTGGGTCGCATCTCTGAGAATAGTTTTCTTCTTCCTCTTCTTCCTCTTCTTCCTCTTCTTCCTCTTCTTCCTCTTCTTCCTCTTCTTCCTCTTCTTCCTCTTCTTCCTCTTCTTCCTCTTCTTCCTCTTCTTCGATATTATCACAAAAGTGAAAATAACTGGTCACCTAAGAAGTAAAGTTTATATTGTAAGTAACAGAGGTGTGATTGTGGCAGTGGCACTGGGGTCGAGGGAGTGCAGGCAGTGGCACTGAGGAGGTGGAAGGGAGGGAGGGGGCATGGTGGTGGGGAGGGACTGGGGGTGAAGGGCGGGGGTGGTAGAAGGCTGGAGGGAGTGGAGTGGAGATTGGAGGGAGTGAGTGGAGGCTGGAGGGAGTGAGTGGAGGCTGGAGGGAGTGAGTGGAGGCTGGAGGGAGTGAGTGGAGGCTGGAGGGAGTGAGTGGAGTGGAAAATTGGTTGGAGTATCACATGTCACATACCACGCACACTCACACACACACACACCGGGGCCAGGAGATGTGAATCGACCCCTGCAACCACATATAGGTGAGTACACATACATACACACAGTAGAAGAGGCAGGATCCATACATAGCTTTCAGAAGAGGTATGATAAAGGGAGCAGGGGGACCTAGTAGTGACCAGCGAAGAGGCGGGGACAGGAGCTGTAACTCGACCCCTGCAACCACATATAGGTGAGTACATGCACACATACACTCCCTCGTCAACATACTCTAGTCACGTGTGTGTGTGTGTGTATATGTGTGTGTACTCACCTAATTGTGGTTGCAGGGGTCGATTCATAGCTCCTGGCCTCGCCTCTTCAATGGTGTGTGTCTCAACAGGAAGTTCATGACCTTCCCGTGTTACTTAAACATTTCACTCTCACCCCCAGGATGCCACCCACAACAGCAGGTGCCAGGAGCCTCACCCACTCCTGCCCTGGCCGAAACACGAACCTAGTACCCATTAGTTATAAGCAGCCTGCCCGGACCACCGACCTACAGCGCAGGTCAGTGAGGAAGGTTGCTTCCAGAGCGACCTACCTACTGTCTCACTGTGTCCTCGTATCAAACATGATTACCTCCCAATCCTCGGTCGCTTTATGAGTCTTACGGGTTTAACATTTCCTAATGATTATAATAATCATCCTACCATGATATACTATTTCCTAATGATTATGATAATCATGCATTTCGTAATTATTATAATAATAATCACCGTTACCCTACCATGATGAATTTCCTAATGATTATAATAATCATCCTACAATGACGCATTTCCTAATAATTATAATAATCATCATACCATGATACATTTTCTAATGATTATAATAATCATCATACCATGATATATTTCCTAATGATTATAATAATCATCATACCATGATATATTTCCTAATGATTATAATAATCATCATACCATGATGCATTTTCTAATGATTATAATAATAATTTTACTATGACACTCCTGCCCTGGCCGAAACCGAACCTAGTACCCATTGGGTTTAAGCAGCCTGCCCGGACCCCGACCTCGGGGCAGGTCAGTGAGGGGGGTTGCTTCCCGGCGACCACCTCTGTCTCACTGTGTCCTCGTATCAAACATGATTACCCCCAATCCTCGGGCGCTTTTTGGTCTTACGGGTTTAACATTTCCCAATGATTATAATAATCAAACCTCCATGAAAACTATTTCCCAATGATTATGATAATCTTGGGTTTCTAAAATTTTAATAAAATCACCGTTACC
>WNWK01017666.1:0-41843 GCA_009830355.1 Cherax destructor
AAATTTGGAAATGATCGGTCCATGGGGGGGGGAGGGGGGTATTGGGGGAAAGAACTTCACTTTGATGTTTAAACTCCTCCACAATTTTCTCCAATTTGGAGGAGAAAGGGAGCTTGCCATTATCGGAGGCATTAAGGGGAAATTATTCCCCAATAGATATTTCTTCACAGGGGGCCCAAAACCCTTTTTGAACCAATCTAAAAAATGTCCTTTTGCCCCCTTTTGTTAATTACATCACACAAGTTAGTTTTACACCATTAAACACTGGGGGATTTTAAAAGATCCCCAAGAAAAGGTTTCCCTTTCAATCCCCTGCATTGGCAAAAAGAAAAGTTAGCCTGTCTTTCATGGTTATGTCCTGGCTGTCCTTTTTCCTCCGGTTGGGGCCCTTTTGGGGCATTTCTTCCAAAACGGCCCACACAATTAAACACTTGTTGGGGGGGTTTTCAGCCTCAGGCCCCCGGAATTCAGGAACAATTTTTCACCCCATTTTTGTCAAACTGGTCCCCCCTGCCTCCCAAAATGTATCCTTGTTCTTAAATTTTAAACCAGCCCCCCTTTTTAAATTGCCCTTCACCTCGGGGGCATTTTCAAGGAGATATTAACGCCTTTTTTATTATTCCCCCCAAACATATCTCCTGTCTGTTTCTCATCCACACCCAACAACCTTTCCACATTTTCCACCTTTGGCTTGTTTTTCACGATATTTTTCAAAAACACTTCCTTTTTTTTCTTAAATTTCTTATCCAAAGGGTCATGGTAAATAGGGTTTAAAAAGCCTGGCCCTCACTGATGCCCCCTTTCAATTTTTTATTATCTCCTTCTTACCTATCGTACATATATTTCTGTTCCTCTTTCCACAGGCTTAGCACTGGATCTTTCCTTGGAATGGTAGCTTATTTGCAGTTGAAAGACTAAAAACAGGGAAAATAAATATGGTATGAAGGGGGGGTGGGTGGTGCCCGTTGTAAAAAAGCACGGCGCCCCTGAGGCCGTCAGCTGGGCGCCAAGGGCAGGTCGAGGGTGGGGAAACGAACCCAAACCAAATTTTTACGTTTAAAACGGGCGAAAATAACGAAAGGGGATAACATCGAAACCCTTCCGTAATATTTTGGGAAAAAAAAATTTTTGGGGTTCATTAAAATAAATGGAAAAAAAAAGGGTTGGTTTTGTAATTTTTTGAAAAAAAGGAAGTGGACAGTTCATTTTTTTTTGATATAATCAGCCTACATTTGTTTTCTTAACTAGGTTTTTTCGGGGAAGATGGTGGTTTTTTATTATTCTCACGTTTAACTTTTTCTCTGTTTGGAGGTTCTATTTTTTTTGGGGATTGCTAGAGATCTTTTTGCATTAATTTATGTTTTAAAAAATCTGTTTTCTTCTATCGTGTGAAATCTAAGCAAACCTCTTTTTCTACCTTTGTGCCAAAAGTGATTTTTATTTCGATGCTGGTACTATAAATTTTGTGTCTTTTTTGGTCTGAAGAGCACTTTTTTATGGTTTATGCCACTTGGAAAAAGGCACGCTAATTATTCCCCGGTAACATTTGCTCATTTTTTTCTTTTTGGGTTTGAAAAAATCGGTCAGCTGGGTATCCATGTTTTTCCGTTCTTGACAGCATCCCCCGTTTTGGGGTTATTTGGGCGTATGGCGGGTATGACGATTTTGGGGGTTTTCCCAAAAACCCATTCCGCTGATGTAAATTTGCTCAAAACTTAGGATTTTTTTCTGGTGGGCTAACTTTGTTTCCTGCTTAATAGTGTTGTGAAATTCCTGTTTTCCTCAGTTAAGGTGGTGATGTATGACTTGTGCAGGTCATTTGTCTCCTGAATCAATTCAGATGGGTCAAATCCCTTTTAAGGCAGTGTTGTTTGAGGGGGAAATTTAGTTTATTGGTGTTGTTGCTGTCCCCTCGTCTGGGTTTGGGGGTTAGTGGGGAGGGGGAGGAGAGTGTTGTGTTTGTTGACATTTGCCTGGGGTGGTGGTGGGGTGGGTGGGTGATGCAGGGGTCCTGCTGGGGCAAATGAAATATCAGTCTTGGTGATTTCTTGCTTTTTTTATTGCTCTTCTTCTGTTATTAGGTCTCAAATAGTAAGGGATGTTGAATAGGATTGAAGTATAGTTGCTCAGAGCTTGTTGTGGGTGCTCGTCTGGCAGCGGGCTGTGTTTTGGGTTTGCTGGCACTCTCCACTTGGATCGATAATTTTTCGAGTAGGTGGTCTTACTGTTGGTATTCTTGAGTCATTCTGGGGTCTAGGTGCGTTAGTGCAGCAGTTCTGCAGTTAGGCCATCATAGAAGCGTTGGTGGGTTCTGGCTGGAGAAGAAAATAACAGAGCTTGGGTGCCACTGTCGTTGCCGCTGCCGCAGACTCGTGGTGTGGTGGTCAGTCAAGTCAGTCAAGTCATTCAGTAAGTCAGTCAGTCATTCAGTAAGTCAGTCAAGTCATTCAGTAAGTCAGTCAAGTCATTCAGTAAGTCAGTCAAGTCATTCAGTAAGTCAGCCAAGTCAGTCAGTCAGTCAAGTAAGTCAGTCAGTCAGTAAGTAAGTAAAGTCAGTCAGTAAGTCAGTCAGTCAAGTCAGTCAGTCAGTCAAGTCAGTCAAGTCAGTCAGTCAAGTCAGTCAGTCATTCATTCAGTCAGTCAGTCAAGTCAGTCACACAAACTTATGTTTACATCTTTTTATGTGTACAAAGTAACACTTCATTACGGCCACGGGTTATATCTTGTCTAATAGTATCTTTGTTTTCTTCGTTAATTCAAGATCAAAATACAATTCACTCTCTCTTATTCTTCACAAACAGCTGGCTTGTAGCCGGACTTTTTGACGCGTACGAAATACGTACGAATGCTGGGATGGTGGGGTCCGTGGTGGCTGGGGGAAGGCGGGTGGTGTCCGCTGAACAACAACAACAAGGCTGCTTGTGGGAATGGTTATTTGTTATTCCTTCCCACAAACTGTAAGTAAGTTTATTCAGGTATACACAGATACAGTTATGAAGATTATTATACATAGCAGCATATGTGTAGAGAACCTAGGATAACCCAAAAAAGTCAGTGACTTAGTATTTCCATTGACTTTTTTGGGGTTATCCTAGGTTCTCTACACATATGCTGCTATGTATGATAATGTATGTAACTGTACTCACCTAATTGTGGTTGCAGGGGTCGAGACTCAGCTCCTGGCCCCATGTATCTAAATAAACTTACAGTTTGCAGGAAGGAAAAACAAATTCCCTTTTCCTCAAAGCATGAGGATTCTTAGGCAGTAAATAACCATGGGCTTACACTTGAAATCACCTGATGCATTATCGAAAAGGAGCAAGGTGAAGTGATCCTTTGCTGTCTTGAAGCCTTGTGCACTTTTCTCTTGCTGACTGATATAAGTTCCTGTTGGCATTTTCTTCCAGAAAACACTTGTCTCTTCAGCATTAAACACTTGATGTGGCTCATAGCCACCCTTAGTAGGACCCCCACTGACTCAATGGTTTAACCCACCGCGGGCGACCGCGCGCTCAAAAAATTTTCCCCTCCTGCCGAACTGTGTAATATCATCTTTACATCGTGTAAGATGATAATGTGTCGCAAATCTTAAATCGTGCAATACCCGTAGCGTGCAACATAATGTCGTGCTAAATGACGTTCTACTGTAAGTTGAAGACCACAAACAAACCACCATATGGCGAATTTTGTTTGTCATCAGACAAATAATATTCAAGTACCAAGGAGCAACACCTGCAATGGAAAACCGCCCACCAAGTTATCAACACCTACCCTCTCGTCTGAAACCTGGTGATCACTTCCTAACAAAACTGCCTGCTACTGATTGCAAGAAAAAGGCTCAGAAGAGGTGTTTTGTCTGTGCACATACAAAAAAACGCCCACAACAATGCAGAGACACTCGTTTTATGTGTGTGGAATGTAAAACACCACTGTGCATGGAACCATGTTTCAGAGACTTCCACAGGCTGCAGAACTTCTAGAAACATGTCCAGTGACTCTATATACATGTATGTATATATATGATTGAACAATAGAAATAAACAATATTTGTTATTGTAAATGTTTGTAAATACGTTGAGTAAACAAAATACAGTGGTCCCTCGGTTTTCGCCGAAAATTCGTTCCAGAATGCTGCTCAAGTGTCATTACCGAACGAATTTACTTCCTTAAGAAATAATGTCATGTAGGTTAGTCTATTTCAGACCCCCAAAAATACACTTGCAATAGCACTTACAAAAATACAGTTACATAAATGTTCGAGTTTGGAGATGCACGAAAATCGAGGGACCACTGTAGTGATAAACTTTATGCCATTATTGTGTAATAATTAGCAAGTGAATATTTGAAAAACAGCACTTATATTGGTCTCAAAGGCCATAAAAGTTATTTGAAAAAAAAAATTAAAATCGATAAGAAAACAACTCCAAGACAGAAAATAAAACATTACCAGCCAATCAAAAGTCAGCAATGTTGCCGTAAGCAGTTCAATTTTGGTCAACTTCAATCCTCTACATCTCGGTAAGTATTGAACGCAAAAATGTTTTGCTTAGCCTATTAGATTTAAAAAAAAAAAAACTATCATTCATAAGAAAAAATAATTTTTTTTTTTTAAATTCTGCGACCCTGAGAACGAGATTCGGACTGGGCCCAGCGACCCTGAAAGGGTTAAAATAAGGGTTGGATATTAAAAATGAGTCACAATAAGTGTGTATGCACCTGGAGAAGAGAGGAGAGAGAGAGATTTTGATAGATGTTAATTGAGTGTGTAGGAACTTTTGAGCTAAGTGAGAGAGTAATTATGGTAGTGGACTTAAATGCTAAAGTAGGAGAAGCATTTAGAGAGGGTGTGGTAGGCAAGTTTGGGTTGCCAGTTGTAAATGATAATGGGGAACATTTGATTGAACTTTGTATAGAAAGGTTATAGGTAACACATATTTTAAGAAAAAGAGGAAAAATAAGTATACAAGATATGATATAGGGCGTAATGACAGTAGTTTCTTCGACTTCAAATTGACAGATAAAAGACTGTTGGGTAGACTTCAGGATGTACATGTTTATAGAGGGGTCACAGATATATCAGATCACTTTTTAGTTGTGTCTACAGTGAGAGTAAAAGGTAGATAGGATACAAGGAAAATTTATTTTATTTTATTAACACATCGGCTGATTCCCACCAAGGCAGGGTGGCCCGTAAAAGAAAAACTTTTATCATCATTCACTCCATCACTGTCTTGCCAGAGGGGTGCTTTACACTACAGTTATAAAACTGCAACATTAACACCCCTCCTTCAGAGTGCAGACACTGTACTTCTCATCTCCAGGACTCAAGTCCGGCCTGCCGGTTTCCCTGAATCCTTTCATAAATGTTACTTTCCTCACACTCCAACAGCACGTCTATTATTAAAAACCATTTGTCTCCATTCACTCCTATCAAATATACTCACACATGCTTGCTGGAAGTCCAAACCCTCGCACACAAAACCTCCTTTACCCCCTTCCTCCAGCTTTTCCTAGGCCGACCCCTACCCCGCCTTCCCTCCACTACAGATTTATACACTCTCGAAGTCATTCTGTCTCGTTCCATTCTCTCTACATGCTCAAACCACCTCAACAACCCCTCCTCAGCTCTCTGGATAATAGTTTTGGTAATCCCGCACCTCCTCCTAATTTCCAAACTCCGAATTCTCTGCATGATATTCACACCACACATTGACCTCAGACATGACATCTCCACTGACTCCAGCCTTCTCCTCGCTGCAACGTTCATCACCCATGCTTCACACCCATATAAGAATGTTGGTATAACTATACTCTCATACATTCCCCTCTTTACTTCCGTGGACAAAGTTCTTTGTCTCCACAGACTCCGAAGTGCTCCACTGACCCTTTTCCCCTCATCAATTCTATGATTCACCTCATCCTTCATAGACACATCTGCTGACATGTCCACTCCCAAATATCTGAATACATTCACCTCCTCCATACTTTCTCCCTCCAATCAGATATCCAATCTTTCATCACCTAATCTTTTTGTTATCCTCATCACCTTACTCTTTCCTATATTCACTTTCAATTTTCTTCTTTTACACACCCTACCAAATTCATCCACCAACCTCTGCAACTTCTCTTCAGAATCTCCCAAAAGCACAGTGTTATCAGCAAAAAGCAACTGTGACAACTCCCACTTTATATTTGATTCTTTATCTTTTAACCCCACACCTCTTGCCAAGACCCTCGCATTCACTTCTCTTACAACCCCATCTATAAATATATTGAACAACCACAGTGACATCACACTTCCTTGTCTAAGGCCCACTTTTACTGGGAAATAGTCCCCCTCCCTCCTACACACACTAACCTGAGCCTCACTATCCTCATAAAAACTCTTCACTGCTTTCAGTAACTTACCTCCTATTCCATACACCTGCAACATCTGCCACATTGCCCCCCTATCCACCCTATCATACGCCTTTTCCAAATCCATAAATGCCACAAAAAACCTCTTTACCCTTATCCAAATACTGTTCACCTATATGTTTCACTGTAAACACTTGGTCTACACACCACCTACCTTTCCTAAAGCCCCCTTGTTCATCTACTATCCTGCTCTCTGTCTTACTCTTATATTCTTTCAATAATAACTATACCATACACTTTACCAGGTACACTCAACAGACTTATTCCCCTATAATTTTTGCACTCTCTTTTGTCCCCTTTGCCTTTATACAAAGGAACAATACATGCTCTCTGCCAATCCCTAGGTACCTTACCCTCTTCCATACATTTATTAAATAATAGCACCAACCACTCCAAAACTATATCCCCACCTGCTTTTAACATTTCTATCTTTTTCCCATCAATCCCAGCTGCCTTACCCCCTTTCATTCTACCCACTGCCTCACAAACTTCCCCCACACTCACAACTGGCTCTTCCACACTCCTACAAGATGATATTCCTCCTTGCCCTACACACGAAATCACAGCTTCCCTGTCTTCATCAACATTTAACAACTCCTCAAAATATGTATTCCCTCCATCTTCCCGATACCTCTAACTCTCCATTTAATAACTCTCCTCTCCTATTTTTAACTGTCAAATCCATTTGTTCCCTAGGCTTCCTCAACTTATTAATCTCACTCCAAAACTTTTTCTTATTTTCAACAAAATTTGTTGATAACATCTCACCCACTCTCTCATTTGCTTTCTTTTTACATTGCTTCACCACTCTCTTAACCTCTCTTTTTCTCTCCATATATTCTTCCCTCCTTGCATCACTTCTACTTTGTAAAAACCTCTCATATGCTAACTTTTTCTCCCTTACTACTCTCTTTACATCATCATTCCACCAATCGCTCTTCTTCCCTCCCGCACCCACTTTCCTGTAACCACAAACTTCTGCTGAACACTCTAACACTACATTTTTAAATCTACCCCATACATCTTCGACCCCATTGCCTACACTCTCACTAGCCCATCTATCCTCCTATAGTTGTTTATATATTACCCTAACTGCCTCCTCTTCTAGTTTATAAACCTTCACCTCTCTCTTACTTACTGCTTCTATTTTCCTTGTATCCCATCTACCTTTTACTCCCACTGTAGCTATAACTAAAAAGTGATCTGATATATCTGTGGCCCCTCTATAAACATGTACATCCTGAAGTCTACCCAACAGTCTTTTATCTACCAATACGTAGTTCAACAAACTACTGTCATTACGCCCTATATCATATCTTGTATACTTATTTATCCTCTTTTTCTTAACCCTTTGACTGTTTCGGACGTATATATACGTCTTACGAGCCAATGTTTCGGACGTATTTATACGCCTAAATTCTAGCGGCCTCAAATCAAGCAGGAGAAACCTGGTAGGCCCACATGTGAGAGAATGGGTCTGTGTGGTCAGTGTGCGCAGTATAAAAAATATCCTGCAGCAAGCAGTACATAATGAGAAAAAAAAAAACTCCGACCGTGTTTTTTAATTAAAACGCCGTCTTTGAGGTGTATTTTCCTATAGTATTTATGGTTGTATTCTCTTTTTCATGGTCTCATTTGATAGAATGGAACACATATTACAGGAATAGAGATGATTTTGTTTAGTTTCATGATGTAAACGATCTTGAAATTGAGCTCAAAGTAGCGGAAATGTTCGATTTTTGCCAATGTTCAAAAGTAAACAAATCACACCATGCGTCCAATACACATCAACTGGTGAGTCTAATATTCTTTCACAAGTGCACAGATATTATTTATACAGTTTTTACAATAATGCAATAGTCTGCATAACAATAAATCTTCTATTTTTTGTGTGAATAAAAAATCAAAATAGAAAGAAAGAGTAATGTAGAGGGGCCTAAAGATATGACTAATGAACAGATAACATCTTATTTTAGTGCTAGGGATGTCTGCATTGTTTATTCTGGACCCTATTTTGAAATTGACATCTTTTTTATTTATAATAATAATTTTTATTTCAATGCATGTTACAAGTGTACAATGTTATTGGTAGTTACAATTATAAAACAATTATAAAACTGTAATGCAAGGAGAGCCACTGGCATGCCATGGCATTAGGGGCACTTTATTCTAGAGACTTATTCACTAAGTACTTAATGCTAAAGAAATTGATTGAGTTTATTCTAGTTCTGTATTATTTAAATTATTAAATGGTTATACATACTATTAAAAGACAATACAAGAGAAATTGGTTGAGTTTAATCTAGTTGTAGAATTTATTTCAAATTACAGTATGTTGATGCTATACTAGTATAATAACAATACTAGAAATAGTTTTTAGAGTTTCTTCTAGATATATATTTTATTTCAAATTAAGAAAATGATGATACTATAAGATTTTAAATGACAATATGATGATATGAAATTGCAACAAGTGTTAAGGAGGATGAACATATCAAATTGAGATCATCTTAAGTAAAAGAATATTGGGTTTGGAAGTTTGTTACAGTATGAGTATTTAGTATAGGGTGAGTAGGTGATTTTTGAGAAGAGTCTTGAATTGATTTTCCGACAAGGTTAACTTGATATTTACTGGTAATGAATTCCAGATTCTGGGGCCCTTTATGTGCATAGAATTTTTACATTGGTTAGTATGGACTCGGGGTATGTCAAATAGTGATCTGTGTCTTGTGTCATGTTCGTGGGACCTATTAAAGTTGTTGAGGAGAATTCTTGCATGAAATTGGCGAAATTGCCATTTTCTGACCACTTTATTGGGTAGTTGAAATCGGTAAATTGGTGATTTCTTGTACTCAATCGATAGAACAAATGGAGTTCTAAAGAAATAGCTATGAGTTTGGTCGACTGTCCCAATGGAATTGGCCTAAAATAGGACTCAAAGTTGGCGAAATCGCCGATGCGTATACATCACTGACATCGCTAACTTTGCGAGAGCGTAATTCTGTAAGTTTTCAATCAAATTTCAAACTTTTGGTGTCATTACAATTTATTTTTTTTTCCAAAATTTTCCGACATAGAATGACAGTGTCAGAATGGGGTCTCCGAGAGTCAACTGATTAAAATATGTATTACCTATAACTAAACCCCTTTCTATACAAAGTTCAATCAAAGGGCTCCCATTATCATTTACACCTGGCACCCCAAACTTACCTACCACACCCTCTCTACATGTTTCTCCTACTTTAGCATTTAGGTCCCCTACCACAATTACTCTCTCACTTGGTTCAAAAGTTCCTATACATTCGCTTAACATCTCCCAAAATCTCTCTCTCTCCTCTACACTCCTCTCTTCTCCAGGTGCATACACACTTATTATGACCCACTTTTCGCATCCGACCCTTATTTTAATCCACATAATCCTTGAATTTACACATTTATATTCCCTCTTCTCCTTCCATAACTGATCCCTCAACATTATTGCTACCCCTTCCTTAGCTCTAACTCTCTCAGATACTCCTGACTTAATTCCATTTATTTCTCCCCACTGAAACTCGCCTACCCTCTTCAGCTTTGTTTTGCTTAGGGCTAGGACATCCAACTTCTTTTCATTCATAACATCAGCAATCATCTCTTTCTTATCATCTGCACTACATCCACGCACATTCAAACATCCCAGTTTTATAAAGTTTTTCTTCTTCTCTTTTTTAGTAAATGTGTACAGGAGAAGGGGTTACTAGCCCATTGCTCCCGGCATTTTAGTCGCCTCATACGACACGCATGGCTTACGGAGGAAAGGAAAATGAAAGCAGCAAATAAGAGCAGTGAAGGTTTATAAACTAAAGGAGGAGACAGTTAGGGTAAGATATAAACAACTGTTGGAGGACAGATGGGCTAGTGTGAGTATAGGCAATAAGGTAGAAGATGTATGGGTAAATTTAACAATATAGTGTTAGAGTGTTCAGCAGAAATGTGTGAGGGAGTAAATACGAGCGATTGGTGGAATGATGATGTAAAGAGAGTAGAAAGAGAGAAAAAGTTAGCATCTGAGAGGTTTTTCCAAAGTAAAGTGATCCAAGGAGGGAGGAGTATATGGAGAGAAAGAGAGAGGTTAAGAGAGTAGTAAAGCAATGTAAAAATAGAGCAAATGAGAGAGTGGGTGAGATGTTATCAACAAATTTTGTTGAAAATAGGAAAAAGTTTTTGAGTGAAATTAATAAGTTAAGAAAGCCTAGAGAACGAATGGATTTGTTAGTTAAAAATAGGAGAGGAGAGTTATTAAGCAGAGAGTTAAAGGTATCGGTAAGATGGAAGGAATATTTTGTGGAATTGTTAAATGTTGATGAAGATAGGGAAGCTGTGATTTCATGTATAAGGCAAGGAGAGATTACATCTTATAGGAGTCAGGAAGAACCAGTTGTGAGTGTGGGGGAAGTGTGTGGGGCAGTGGGTAGAATGAAAGGGGGTAAAGCAGCTGGGATTGATGGGGTAAAGATAGAAATGCTAAAAGCAAGGTGGAGATACGTATAGTTTTTGAGTGGTTAGTTTATATTTAATAAATGTATGGATGAGGGTAAGGTACCTATGGATTGGCAAAGAGCATGCATAGTTCCTTTGTATCAAGGCAAAGGGGACAAAAGAGAGTAAAAATTATAGGGGAATAAGTATGTTGAGTATACCTGGTAAAGTGTATATTAGAGTTATTATTGAAAAAATTAAGAGTAAGACAGAGAGTAGGATAGCAGATGAACAAGGAGGCTTTAGGAAAGGTAAGAGGTGTGTAGACCAAGTGTTTACAGTGAAACATAAGTGAACAGTATTTAGAGAAAGGTAAAAAGGTTTTTGTGGCATTTATGGATTTGGAAAAGGCATATGATAGGGTGGATAGGGGGCAATGTGGCAGATGTTGCAAATGTATAGAATAGGAGGTAGGTTATTGAAAGCACTGAAGAGTCTTTACAAGGATAGTGAGGCTCAGGTTAGAGTATGTAGGGGAGAGGGAGATTATTTCCCAGTAAAAGTAGGCCTTAGACAGAGATGTGTGATGTCACCATAGTTGTTCAATATATTTATAGATGGAGTTGTAAGAGAAGTGAATGCTCGGGTGTTGGCAAGAGGTGTGGGGTTAAAAGATAAAGAATCTAACACAAAGTGGGAGTTGTCACAGTTGCTCTTTGCTGATGACACTGTGCTTTTGGGAGATCCTGAAATGAAATTGCAGAAGTTGGATGATGGGTTTGGTAGGGTAAGTAAAAGAATTATGTAAATTAAAAGTGAATATAGGAAAGAGTAAGGTGATGATAATAACAAAAAAATTAGGTAATGGAAGATTGTATATCAGATTGGAGGGGAAGAGTATGGAGGAAGTGTATGTATTCAGATATTTGGGAGTGGACGTGTCAGCAGATGGATCTATGAAAGATGAGGAGAATCATAGAATTGACGAGGGGAAAAAGGTGATTGGTGCACTGAGGAGTCTGTGGAAACAAAGAACTTTATCCATAAAAGCAAAGAAGGGAATGTATGAGAGTATAGTTATACCAATGCTCTTGTATGGGTGTGGGGCATGGGTTGTGAATGCTGCAACAAGGAGAAGGCTGGAGGCAGTGGAGATGTCATGTTTGAGGGCAATGTGTGGTGTGAATATAATGCAGAGAATCTGTAATTTGGAGATTAGGAGATTACCAAAACTATTATCCACAGGGCTAAGGAGGGGTTATTGAGGTGGTTTGGACATGTAGAGAGGATGGAACAAAATAAAATGACTTCGAGAGTGTATAAATCTGTAGTGGAGGGAAGGCAGGGTAGGGGTCATCCTAGGAAAGGTTGGAGGGAGGGGGTAAAGGAAGTTTTGTGTGTGAGGGGCCTGCGTGAGAATGTTAGATTGGAGCAAATAGAGACAAATGGTTTTTAGGATTTTACGTGCTGTTGGAGTGTAACCACAGTTAACATTTATGAAGGGATTCAGGGAAACCAGCAGGCCAGACATGATTACTGGAGATGGGAAGTACAGTGCCGGCACTCTGAAGGAGGGGTGTTATTGTTGCAGTTAAATAACTGTAGTGTAAGCGCGCCTTTGACAAGACAGTGATGGAGTGAATGATGATGAAAGTTTTTCTTTTTCGGGCCACCCTGCCTTGGTGGCAAATGGCTGATGTGTTAATAAAAAAAAAAGTCTGTCGAGTATACCTGGTAAACTGTATGGTAGAGTTATTATTGAAAGAATTAACCCTTTGGGGGTCGACAGGCCTTCTCAGGAAAGTGTTCCTGGGGTCGAAATTTTTTTGAAAAAAAAAATCATTTTTTCTTATGAAATGATAGAGAATCTTTTTCCGATCATAACGTCACCAAAATTATGAAATTTGATCGAAAACTAACGAAATTATCCTTTCGCGAAGTTATCGGTATCTATGACACTGACGCATCGGCGATTTCACCCACTTCGAGCCCTATTTTCGACAAATTCCAATGTTTCAGTCTCCTAAAATTATAGCTACAGTGGTACCTCGACTTACGATGGTCCCCAAACTCACCCTTTTATGTAAGTTTATTTTTTTAAATGCTTTTGTAAGTGTAATTTTGGGGGTCTAAAAGGACTAGTCTATTTTACAACATTTCTTAAGGAGATAAATTCGTTTGGTAATGGCACTTGAACAGCATTCTGGAATGAAAAAATATCGTAAGTCGAGGTACCACTGTATTTCGCTAGAACTCCATTTCTTCTATCGAATGAGTAGAAGAAACTGCCTATTTACCAATTTCATCTACCCAAAATAGTGGTCAGAAAATGGCAATTTTCCAATTTCACACAAATTTCAAACGATGCCAATTTCAAAATAGGGTCCAGAGTAAACAATGCAGACATTCCTGGCACTAAAATAACATGTTCTCTGTTCATTAGCCACGTCTCCAGGCCCCTGTTCCATTACTTTTGCTTTCCATTTTGAATTTATATTATCACAAAAATAGAAGATTTACTGTTATGTATACAACTGCATCATTGTAAAAATGGTATAAATAATATCAGAGCACTTGTTCATGAATATAAGACTCGCCAGTTGATGTGTATTGGACGCATGGTGTGATTTGTTTACTCTTGAACATCGTCAAAAATCGAACATTTTCGCTAATTTGAGCTCAATTTCAAGGTACTTGTCATTGTCATACCAATCAAAATCATCTCTATTTCTATAATATATCTTCCATTCTATCAAATGAGACCAAGAAAACGAGAATACATCAATAAATACCATACGAAAATCGACTGCAAAGTCGCTGTTTTAATCGAAAAAACGGTCAGAGTTTTTTTCTCTCATTATGCAGTGTGTACTGCAGGATTTTTTTTATACTGCGCACACTGACCACACAGACCCATTCTTTCATATGTATGCCTACCAGACGTTTTCTGCTTAAATTGAGGCCGCTAGAATTTGGGTGTACTAGTACGGCACCAACCCCTGCTCGTAAAACGTACTAGTACGGCACTGACCCCAAAAGGGTTAAGAGTAAGATGGAGAGTAGGATAGCAGATGAACAAAGAGGCTTTAGGAAAGGTAGGGGGTGTGTAGACCAAGTGTTTACAGTGAAACATATAGGTGAACAGTATTTAGATAAGGGTAAAGAGGTTTTTGTGCCTTTTATGGATATGGAAAAGGTGTATGACAGAGTGTATAGAGGAGCAATGTGGCAGATGTTTCAAATGTATGGAATAGGAGGTAGGTGTATTACTGTGTATTTCATACACAGTAATATGCAAATATAAATACAGCAGTATATCCAGTATTTTTTTTATGAAATACAGTAGACCATCATTTAGCATGAGTTTATGTGGCACGATTGAAGAATTGCGGCACATTTTTATCTAACACTACGTAAAATTAACTTTACACGGTTCGCGGGAGGGGAAAAAAATTTGAGCGCATGGTCCCACGCCGTGGGTTACAGCATTGAGTCAGTGGGGGAGACCTACTTCTATCCCCCGCCACCCTCACCAACCCACACCACCCTCCCAGCCTTCAGTTTACAATACAATACAATTTTATTTCTTTGCTCATGTACATAGGTTTACATTACAATCATAAATTGAGGTGCAAGGAGAGCCTCTAGCATGCTTTGGCATTAGGGGCAGGTTAATCTAATGGCTTATAGACTATGAACATAATATTGGAGTAATTGAGTGAGTTTGTATTGGTAGATCGTTCAAATTATGATATGATGATAATACAGTGGACCCCCGAGTTTCGTAAAAACTTCACTCCTGAAGTCTGCTCAAGTGCCATTACCGAACGAATTTACTCCCTTAAGGAAAAATGTCACGTAGGTTAGTCTATTTCAGACCCCCAAAAATACTTTTCCACAAGCACTTACAATATTATACTTACATAAATGTACGATTTCCGGGGTTTACGAAACTCGGGGGTCCACTGTACATTGTTCATTACAAAATGATGATACACATTGTAACTAGTGTTTCGTAGGATGGAACATAATAGTAAAAATTAAATTATCTTAATGAAAATAACATTGTGCATTTTGAGAGTAATTTACAGTTTGAGTATTTAGTTTAGGGTGATTAGGTGGTAACATAATTGTAAAAATTGAAATTGGTTATAGGAAAATAACTTTGAGCATTTTTGAAAGCAATTTACAGTATGAGTATTTAGTTTAGGGTGAGTAGGTGGTTTTTGAGAAGAGTCTTAAATTGATTTTCAGACAAGGTTATTTTTAGCATTTCCTGGTAATGAGTTCCAGATTCTGGGGCCCTTTATGTGCATAGAATTCTTACATAGGTTGCTGTGGACACGGGGTACATCAAAAAGTGATCTGTATCTTGTGTTATGGTCATGGGTCCTATTAAAGTTGGTGAGGAGAATTTTGAGCGGAGGGTTTATATTAGAATGTAGAGTTCTATGTTTGGTTCATACGTGTGCAGGACGAAGCTCGCTGTGTTTATTTACATACATTTTCTCATTTTCATTGCATTTTGATAAATCTGCCAAACAATCATGGCACCCAGTAAGCATACAAGTGTTCCTGCAAGTGACAAGAAAAGGTTTAAGCGTTCAAGTCTAGGAATTACCAAGAAAACTGAGACTGACTTGACTTGACTGAATCACTTACTGACTGACTTGACTGAATCACTTACTGACTGACTGACTTGACTGAATCATTTACTGACTGACTTGACTGAATCACTTACTGACTGAATCACTTACTGATCACTGACTTGACTGAATCACTTACTGACTGACTTGACTGAATCACTTACTGACTGACTTGACTGAATCACTTACTGACTTGACTTGACTGAATCACTTACTGACTTGACTTGACAGAATCACTTACTGACTGACTTGACTGAATCACTTACTGATTAACTTGACTGAATCACTTACTGACTGACTTGACTGAATCACTTGACTGTCTGACTTGACTGAATCATTTGCCTGACTTACTAGTAGAATCACTTGACTGACTTACTGAATGACAAAGTTAGACACTCAGTACAACCATCGACTTCAGTACCAGAACCTCTACCATCCACCTCAGCCCAGTAGGGCCACAGCATAACTCTCCACTCTCTTCACAATCATCCACAAACACCAGCATCTACAATTTAACCCTTTCAGGGTCCAAGGCCATTTTTGTAAGGGGTGCACCAGTGTCCAAGAATTTTTGAAAAAAAAAAAAAAATTCTTACAGAATTAAAGATAATAATTTTGTGAAGGTAATGAAACAAAAAAAATAATTTCCGATCAGTAGTAGAGTCATGAAGTTGACCCTCAATGACCGAGTGGCGGCAACATCAGCGACTTCCGTAAAGTTGCATTTTTTTATTTTATGTTTTTGTTATTTTTTTTCTTTTCTTTTCTAATATTTTTTTTTCCAGTAACTTTTGTGGCCTGTGAGACCAATATAATGGATAATGTATAATTGTACACTCATTGTATTCAACACAATAACTGCACTAATTTATCATTATATTGCTTACAAAACTTGTTTACAAGTTTATTGTAAACAAAATAATGATTAAAATATTAGTGTGGTATTATGTTGAATACAATGGTACCATATACCTTTACCTTTGATAAACCTTTGAAGAGTTTCGAGAGTGTATCTACTCTCTGAGCCCGGCCATGGGCCAGGCTCGTCTGGTGCTTGCCTGGTCAACCAGGCTGTTACTGCTGGAGGCCCGCTGCCCCACATATCCATCACAGCCTGGTTGATCTGGCACCCGATAAAGATACTTGTCCAGTTTCCTCTTGAAGGCTTCTACACTGGTTCCAGCCATGTTTCGGATATCTTCTGGTAATATGTTGAATAGTCTGGGACCCCGGATGTTAACCCTTTCAGGGTTTTTGACGTACTAGTACGGCTTACGCACCAGGGCGTTTGACGTACTAGTACGCCTAAATTCTAGCGCCCTCAAATCAAGCAGAAACAGGCTGGTAGGCCTAGATGTGAGAGAATGGGTCTGTGCGGTCAGTGTGCGCAGTATAAAAAAAATCCTGCACCACACAGTGCATAATGAGGAAAAAAAAACTCTGACCGTGTTTTTTATTTAAAACAGCGACTTTACAGTCTATTTTCGTATGGTATTTATGCTTGTATTCTCGTTTTCTTAGTCTCATTTGATAGAATAGATGATATGTTACAGAAATAGAGATAATTTTGACTGGTTTCATGATGACAAGTACCTTGAAACTGAGCGCAAAGTAGCTAAAATGTTCGAGATTTTGCCTATGTTCAAGAGTAAACAAATCATGCCATGCGTCCAATACACATCAACTGGGTAGTCTAATATTCTTCCACAAGTGCGATTATATTATTTATACCGTTTTTACAATGATGCAGTAGTATACATAACAGAAAATCTTCAATTTTTGTGAGAATAAAAAATCAAAATGGAAAGCAAAAGTAATGCAATAGGAGCCGGGAGACATGCCTAATGAACAGATAAAATGTTATTTTAGTGCCAGGAATGTCTGTCTTGTTTATTCTGGACCCTATTTTGAAATTGGCATCTTTTGAAATTTGTGTGAAATTGGCAATATTGTCAATTTCTGACCGCTTTATTGGTTAATTGAAATCGGTAAATTGATGGTTTCTTGTACTCAATCGATAGAACAAATAGAATTCTACAATAATAGCTATGATTTTCGTAGACTGAGACTATGGAATTGGCCGAAAATAGGGCTCAAATTGGGCGAAATCGCCAATGCGTAAATATCTTCGATACCGCTAACTTTGCGAGAGCATAATTCCGTTAGTTTTTCACCAAATTTCATACTTTTGGTGGCGTTATGATCGGAAAAAGATGCTCTATCATTTCATAAGAAAAAATAATTTATTTTTTTCCGAAAATGTTTCGACCCTGAGAGAGAGTTAAGAATCGAGGTCTCGACCCTGAAAGGGTTAATACAGTGCTCCCGTATTGTCCCCACTGCACCCCTGCTCCTCACTGGGTTTATTTTACACTTTCTCCCATATCTCTCACTCCAGTATGTTGTTATGGCAGTGTGCAGATTTGGGACCAGGCCCTTAAGTACTTTCCAAGTACAGTGGACCCTCGGTTAACGAATACCCCGGAAATCGTGCAATTATGTAAGTATAATTTTGTAAGTTCTTGTGGAAGTGTATTTTTGGGGGTCTGAAATAGACTAACCTACGTGAAATTTTTCCTTAA
This sequence comes from Cherax destructor, assembly GCA_009830355.1. NCBI lineage: Eukaryota > Metazoa > Arthropoda > Malacostraca > Decapoda > Parastacidae > Cherax > Cherax destructor. Next base: position 18,101 of record WNWK01017666.1, read on the forward strand.
GGGAGTAAATTCGTTCGGTAATGGCACTTGAGCAGACTTCAGGAGTGAAGTTTTTACGAAACTCGGGGGTCCACTGTATATATTATCATGTATCTCTCTCTCCTCCGCTCCAATGAGTACATGTTCAAGACTTGAAGGCGTTCCCAATAATTTAGATGTTTCAATGGCTCAATGTGAGCCATAAACGATCTCTGAATTTGTTCCAGCTCTGATATTTCTCCTGCCCTGAACGGGGCCGTCAGCACAGAGCAGTATTAAAAGTGAGGGAGCACTAGCGATTTGAAGAGTGTCACCATCAGCATTATTTCCCTTGTTTTGGTACAATGTATATGGTGCAATGTATCATATGGTACAATGTATCATATGGTGCAATGTACAATATAGTACCATATAGTACAATAGAACCATATGGTACAATGGAACCATATGCTACAATGTATCATATGGTGCAATGTACCATATGCTACAATGTACCATATGGTACCCTGTACCATAGTACAGGGTATCATATGGTTCATGATACCTTATGGTACAGGGTATCATATGGTACAGGGTACCATATGGTACAGGGTATCATATGGTACAGGGTACCATATGGTATAGGGTACCATATGGTACAGGGTACCATATGGTACAGGGTACCATATGGTACAGGGTACCATATGGTACAGATACAGGGATCCCAATGGAAATAAGTCACCCTGACTTTTTGGGTTATTCTAGGATCTTTCACATATACTGTTGCAGTGGGCTGGTGCAGCGTGCTGCATGCTCATGGCACCATATGGTACATTGTACCATATGGTACCATTGTATTCAACACAACCACACTAATATTTTCATCATTATTTTGTTTACAATAAAAAATATGCAAAAATGTTGTATGTTAGTAATGTTCTATTATATATTTACAAATATACAGCGACTGGACATATTCCTATAGGTGGATGATGAAGCACTTTGTGTTGGAAACTGCTGCATCAGTGTGCCTTGACACCAACACTCACTGCTACATCAGTGTGCCTTGAGACCAACACTCACTGCTGCGTCAGTGCTTTGAGACCAACACTCACTGCTGCATCAGTGTGCCTTGAGACCAACACTCACTCACTCTGAGCTAGTGCCTCCTTCCACCAACCACTTACTGACCATATGGTACAGGGTACCATACAGTACAGGGTACCATACAGTACAGGGTACCATACGGCACAGGGTACCATTCGGTACAGGGTACCATATGGTACAGATACAAGGATCCCTTTGGAAATAAGTCACCCTGACTTTTTTGGGTCATCCTAGGAGCTTTCCACATATGCTGCTATGTATGATAATCTATGTATGTAACTGTATTTGTGTACACCTGAATAAACTTACTCAAGTGCATGTGGAGTCGTAAGTTTATTCAGGTATACACAAATACAGTTACATATATTTATCATATATAGCAGCATATGTTTGGAGAACCTAGGATAACCCAAAAAAGACATACTTATTTCCAATAGGGTCCCTGTACCCTGTACCATATGGTATAATGTACCATATGGTATAATGTACCATATGGTATAATGTACCATATGGTATAATGTACCATATGGAACAATGTACCACATGGTGTAACATGGTGTACCATATGGTACACTGTACTGTATGGTACCATTGCACCATATACCATTGTATATGATACCATTTTACCATATGGTACCATTGTACCATATGGTACAATGTACCATATGGTAATGTACCATATGGTACAATGTACCATATGGTTCAAAACCATAGAATGGACTTCAGATCCACTTCCATCAGTCTTAGAACTATAACTTGAGAAGAGGAGAGTCAGAATTCGCCCGGGGAGTGAGAGCTTCCTTGCCGCCAGGCATGGTGAACAAAGCTACTTAGCCAGCGTTCCCACAATGCCATGCGGGCTCCCAGATTTTTTGTATAGTGCGCACACTGACCACACAGACCCATTCTCTTAGATGTGGGCCTATCAGCCTTCTCGTGCTAAATTTGAGGCCGCTGGAATTTAGGCGTAGTACTACGGTTTAGACCCAGAACTCAAAGCCGTAAAACTACGGCACGGACCCTGAAAGGGTTAAGGTAAGAAATACTATTATTTCTATTACATTTGTAATCTTAAGCAGTAAAAACACATAATACATCACAACAATGAACTACAATTACATACAGTGGACCCCCGAGTTTCGTAAAAACTTCACTCCTGAAGTCTGCTCAAGCACCATTACCGAACGAATTTACTCCCTTAAGGAAAAATGTCACATAGGTTAGTCTATTTCAGACCCCCAAAAATCCACTTCCACAAGCACTTACAATATTATACTTACATAATTGTACGATTTCCGGGGTTTACGAAATTCGGGGGTCCACTGTATTCACTTTTATTTTTGTAAGATGTGGAGGCCTAAAAAAAAGTTGTCTGGCTTTTTTGGGGCTCTCACGAACGTAACCCTATTTTTCGCATAAGTTCTTCAGTTCACCTAACACGATTAAATGACGGTCTACTGTATAAAAAATTTAGCAACATTTAGGAACACAATACCACAACAGCATGTCTCAGCCACTGCCTCTTCCACCACATCATCCCCAGCTATAACCACCACTTCAGGTACCACCACAGCAATAACCACATCCACCACAAAAAGCACCACTTCATCCAACAGCACAACAACTACAACCTCATCCAATCCAACACCACAGCTACCTACACCTCAACTACCACCTCAGTCACCACCCAACCTTTCATAAATTGTCCCAGGATGAATTTAAGAAATCTCCAGCACCATCATCTTCACACCAAGAAAACAGGATACACCTACTGTGCTGGATTATTACATTCAGCACCAGGGAACTTGGAGGTATGAGAGGGGTGTTATCTGATATGATCTGAGGAAAAAGTGTAGGTTTATTTCTTTGGATCATAACCCTTCATATCATTAGAACCTCACCTTGAGAGAATATCCACTGTAGATATCAATTTAATCATAAATCCTTCTAAAACACAGTCAATGCTAGTAATATTCATCAATTTGGCATTCACTGTTCCAGTAGGAGCATAATTAATAATCTTGAGGTTAATGAAGAGCTTGGGGAAAGTGATCACAAATCACTTAGTTTCAATATATCATGGAATTATCCAGGTAACTGCAATAAAGTCCCTGTTCCAGACTTTCGCTTAGCCGACTTCATGGGGCTGAGAAATTACCTAGGTGGGCTAAATTGGGATGACCTGACTATGGGTCAGGTAGGTGGTTTTGGTTGCCAATATGACGTTTTCCAGAGCGTAGTTCTAGCAGCCCACACAACTTTTGTTCCGAGTAGGGAAATTAGATCTAACAAAAATTATCCTAAATGGATGAACAATAGATTAAAACATCTCATTGGTCAAAAGAGAGGCATATATAGGCATATCAAAAGAGGGGATGAACAGATAAGAAATCAATATTTTCAATTAAAGAGAGAAATAAAAAAAGAAATAAGAAAAGCAAAAAAAGATTATGAGGCTAAGGTCGCAAGGGATTCGAAGAATAACCCAAAAGGGTTCTTTCAGGTATACAGAAGTAAGATTAGGGACAAGATAGGCCACTTAAGAGTAACTCAGGACAGATCACGGACAGTGATAAGGATATGTGTGAAATTTTCAATACTTACTTCCTCTCAGTTTTTACTCAGGAAGATACTAGCGGAATTCAAAAAATAATAAATTATGTAGAACAGGAAGATAATAGACTATGCTCGATTGGGGTAACTAGTGACATGGTCCTCAGACAAATAGAGAAATTAAAACCTAACAAATCCCCAGGCCCTGATGAACTGTTTGCAAGAGTTTTAAAGGAATGTAAAGAGGAACTTAGCAAACCTTTGGCAAATCTTTTCAATATATCACTACAAACTGGCATAGTGCCAGACAAGTGAAAAAGGGCAAATGTAATACAGTCATACCTCGGTTAACGATATTAATCCATCAGAGAGGGCATATCTTTAACCGAAACAATCGTTAACCAAATCAATTTTCCCCATAAGAAATAATGGAAATAAAATTAATCCGTCCAAGACTTTCAAAAGTAGTAAAATAAAATATTTTTTAGAACTTTTTGACATTAAATAATACACAATTTAATGAACAATAAATAAATACACATGTAAATATAGTACAATAACATATCACTTACATTTATTGAAGAGTTGTTGATGTGTGGAGGACAGGAGGAGGGGAAAGGATGGAGTATAGTATGCTAGTGTTTGGAAGGGGAATCCCCTTCCATTAACACTGCAGGTGGCAAGTTTTTTCTGGGGTTACTGGCCTTTTTCTTTTAATGCCACACTCCCTGCATGAATGGTACACTCCCTCCATGCCTGCTACACTCCCTGCATGCCTGCTACACTCCCTGCATGCCTGCTACACTCCCTGCATGCCTGCTACACTCCCTGCATGCCTGCTACACTCCCTGCATAAATGCTACACTCCCTGCATAAATGCTACACTCCCTACATGCCTGCTACACTCCCTGCATGCCTGCTACACTCCCTGCATGCCTGCTACACTCCCTGCATAAATGCTACACTCCCTGCATAAATGCTACACTCCCTGCATAAATGCTACACTCCCTGCATGCCTGCTACACTCCCTGCATGCCTGCTATACTCCCTGCATGCCTGCTACACTCCCTGCATCCCTGCTACACTCCCTGCATCCCTGCTACACTCCCTGCATGCCTGCTATACTCCCTGCATGCCTGCTAAACTCCCTGCATAAATGCAACACTCCCTGCATAAATGTTACACTCCCTGCATGCCTGCTACACTTCCTGCATGAATGCTACACTCCCTGCATGAATGCTACACTCCCTGCATGAATGCTACACTCTTTATCACAGGGCTGGCACTAGGAGCTTTCTTTGGACCCATGGTAGCTTATTTAGCAGTTGCAAGCACTAAAAACAGTGGAATAATGACAATATACTTGTATAAATGCTTGGGTGGAGTGGGTGGTGGTCGCTCTCGCTTGTAAACAATAGCACACTGACGCTCCCTGGAGTGCGCGCTCAGCTGGGCTCCACGCGGACACGTCTGGTACGAATGTCGTTAACCGAAGCAAACATCGTTAACCGCAATCAAAAATATCGTTAACCGAAATTATCGTTATCCGACAACATCGTTAACCGAGGTATGACTGTACCTATTTACAAGGCAGGTGACAGGTCCTTAGCTTCGAACTATAAATAAATAAATAAAATAAAATAAATAAAATACTTTATTGAGACATTGTACAATTATATAATGTAGAAATAGTTATACATAGTTTTTACATAGTTATTACTTAGTTATTAATGAGATGTACTGTACATGCCAAAAGCCCCTAATATGCTGTGCATTGCGGGCATTCTTAGGACTACTTAATTCTAGACTACATGGTAAAAAGTTATGGTTGATAATTTATAAAATAAGTAAAGTTGCGTATCTAAGTTATAAAGTTTGAATATAAGTTGAACATATCAATTAATTGTAGCAATGCAACTAATTGAATGAGATAACAATTTAAAACAATTAATTGCATTGCAGTTAGTTTACGTGGTCATTATAATGTAAGTGTTGTGGAAATAATAAGCTAAGTATGTAATATTCATAACAGGTTTTACATTCAATTGATTAGTCAGGTTTTTACGTTAAGTGATTATTCTACTTTGCTGGGAATGTTTGATATTGAGCAATTAGCTTTGGGTGAGAAGGTGGTTTTTTAGCATCGTTTTGAATTGGGGTACAGGTAGGGTTTTCTTTGGCAATGACAGGTAATGAATTCCAAATTTTCGTGCCTTTTATATGCATTGAGTTTTTACATAGTGTTAGATGGACACGGGGAACATCGAGGAGTGATCTGTGTCTAGTGTTATGGTCATGTGTCCTGTTAAAATTGGTAAGGAGAAGTTTGAGTGGTGGGTTAATATTTGCATAGTGTTTTCTATGTATGTAATAGGCACAGTAGAAAGTATGGATGTCTTGTATGGTGAGTAAGTTTAGGTTTTTGAATATTGGTGGAGTATGTTGCCTGGAGTGAGAATTTGTTATCATTCTAACTGCTGTCTTTTGTTGTTATTAGTGGTCTGAGATGAGTTATTGATGTAGAGCCCCATGCGCAGATTCCATAGGTGAGGTAGGGGTAAATGAGTGAGTGATATAGGGTAAGGAGAGCTGGTTGTGGAACATAGTACCGTATCTTGGATAGTATTCCCACGGTCTTTGAGACTTTCTTGGAGATTTGTTGTATATGTGTCTGAAATTTGAGGCCACTGTCAAGATGGATTCTTAAGAATTTTCCCTCTGTGAGTTTTGTGATAGGGGACCCGTTTATCATTATGTTAAGTGGTGCGTTTGTAGCTCTGTTCCCAAACTGGATAAAATAGGTTTTATCAATATTGAGAGTAAGTTTGTTGTTTTTCATCATCCAGGTATATATTTTCTGCAATTCAGTATTTGCAGTGTTGGCTAGTGTATCTGGGCTTGGGTGAGAGATAACGGACAGTGATAAGGATATGTGTGAAATTTTCAATACTTACTTCCTCTCAGTTTTTACTCAGGAAGATACTAGCGGAATTCCAGAAATAATAAATTATGTAGAACTGGAAGATAATAGACTATGCTCGATTGGGGTAACTAGTGACATGGTCCTCAGACAAATAGAGAAATTAAAACCTAACAAATCCCCAGGCCCTGATGAACTGTTTGCAAGAGTTTTAAAGGAATGTAAAGAGGAACTTAGCAAACCTTTGGCAAATCTTTTCAATATATCACTACAAACTGGCATAGTGCCAGACAAGTGGAAAAGGGCAAATGTAATACCTATTTACAAGGCAGGTGACAGGTCCTTAGCTTCGAACTATAGACCAATAAGCCTTACCTCCATAGTTGGTAAATTTATGGAATCAATAATTGCCGAGGCAATTCGTAGCCATCTTGAAAAGCATAAATTGATTAATGAATCTCAACACGGTTTTACTAAGGGCGTTCCTGTCTTACGAATTTACTAACTTTTTCACTAAGGTGTTTGAGGAGGTAGATCATGGTAATGAATATGATATTGTGTATATGGACTTCAGTAAGGCTTTCGATAAAGTTCCACATCAGAGGCTACTGAGGAAACTTAAGGCACACGGAATAGCAGGAGAAATTTTTCCTGGGTAGAGGCATGGTTGACAAATAGGCGGCAGAGAGTTTGCATAAATGGAGAGAAATCAGAATGGGGCGCGTCCCAGCGGTGTTCCACAGGGGTCAGTTTTGGGCCCCCTGTTGTTTACAATTTACATAAACGACATAGATGAGGGAATAAATAGTAACATAAGTAAATTTGCTGATGACACCAAAATAGGTCGTCCAATTCATTCAAATGAGGACATTAGAGCACTCCAGGATGATTTGAATAGACTGATGCAGTGGTCGGAGAAGTGGCAGATGCAGTTTAATGTAAACAAATGCAAAGTTCTAAATGTTGGGCAGGACAATAACCATGCCACATATAAGCTGAATAATGTAGATCTTATTACTTGTGATTGCGAGAAGGATTTAGGAGTTCTGGTTAGTAGTAATCTGAAGCCAAGACAACAGTGCATAAGTGTTCGAATAAAGCTAACAGAATCCTTGGCTTCATATCAAGAAGTATAAATAATAGAAGTCCTCAGGTTGTTCTACAACTCTATATATCTTTAGTTAGGCCTCATTTAGATTATGCTGCACAGTTCTGGTCACCGTATTACAGAATGGATATAAATGCACTGGAAAACGTACAAAGGAGGATGACAAAGTTGATCCCATGTATCAGAAATCTTCCCTATGAGGATAGACTGAGGGCCCTGAATCTGCACTCTCTAGAAAGGCGTAGAATTAGGGGGATATGATTGAGGTGTATAAATGGAAAACAGGAATAAATAAAGGGGATGTAAATAGCGTGCTGAAAATATCCAGCCAAGACAGGACTCGCAGCAATGGTTTCAAGTTGGAAAAGTTCAGATTCAGGAAGGATATAGGAAAGCACTGGTTTGGTAATAGAGTTGTGGATGAGTGGAACAAACTCCAGTACCGTCATAGATGCTAAGACGTTGTGTAGTTTTAAAAATAGGTTAGATAAATACATGGGTGGGTGTGGATGGGTGTGAATTTGGACCTGACTAGCTTGTATTACCAGGTCAGTAGCTGTACTAATTCCTTAAGTGGAAGTGACCTGACCAGGTGGTCGGCTGACCAGGTGGTCAACTAGACAATTATATGAGTGGGTGCGGTTGGGTGTGAGTTGGTCCTGACTAGCCTGTGCTAGGTCAGATGCAGTGTTCCCTCCTTAAGTGAATGTAACCTGACCTGGCTGGGTCGGGGCTTAAGCCGTTGGAGATTTGGACCTGCCTCGCATAGGCCAGTAGGCCTGCTGCAGTGTTCCTTCTTTCTTATGTTCTTATGTATGTAGTGTCATCTGCAAAAAGTATGGGTTTGAGTAGTTGAGATGCATTTGGTAGGTCGTTAATGTAAATGAGAAAGAGTAGTGGGCCAAGAACACTTCCCTGTGGGACACCTACGGTAATAGTTTGCGCGGTGGAGCTAGCTCCATTTGTGTACACATATTGGTTTCTGTTGCTAAGGTATGATTTTAGGTAGTTTAGGGAGTGTCCTCTTATACCATAGTGCGATAATTTTAAGTGTAACAGATCATGGTCAACTGTATCAAAAGCTTTACGTAAATCAATGAAGATTCCCACTGGGATTTCTTTTTTCTCAAGGGCGGTGTAAATTATTTCTAACATGTGTATAATGGCATCATTTGTATTTTTATTAGGCCTGAATCCAAATTGACAGTGGTTGAGTACGTTGTTGGTGAGGTAGGAATATATTTGTCTATGAATTAATTTTTCAAAGATTTTGGAGAGAAGGGGTAAGTTAGATATCGGCCTGTAGTTATTCAGGTCTGCTTGATCTCCTCCCTTATGTATTGGGGTGACCCTCGCTATTTTGAGTATTGATGGGAAGGTAGAGGATTCAATGGATTTGTTAAAGAGTGTTGCAATAATTGGTGAGAGAACTTGAGAGGCTTTTTTGTATATATAAGGTGGTAAGTTAATTAGGTCACCTGCTTTGTTTTTTAATGTGTTGATTATAAGTGAAACTTCTATTGGGTTGGTTAGGGTTAGGAATAGTGTGTTCGGATAGGTGCCAGTGAGATAGTCGTTAGGTGGAGTATTTGAACTTGGGATTTTGCTTGCCAGCTTTTTACCTATGGTGGAGAAGAAATCATTCAGTTTGTTTGCTGTTTCAATAGGTGGGTGTACGGGTTCATCTGGTTTTGTTAGCTTGATAGTTCTGTTTGTGGATATCTTTGTTGTTCCTAGAATTTCAGATAGGGTTTTCCAAGTCTTTTTTATATCACCTTTTAAGTTATGTAATCTGTTCTCATAGTACAATTTTTTTTACCTTATCAGACTCGTTAGGTTTGAGGAGTAGCGTTTTGTTTGTTCTCTTGTTATTTGTCCCATTCTGTACTGTTTTTCATATAGGTGCTTTATATTATTGGATTTGAGTATGCTGGGGGTTAGCCAGGGACTATTTAATCTTTTAGTTGTGATTTGTTTAGTTTTTTTAGGGCAGTGCTTATTATAGAGGTACAGGTATCCCTCAACATTCGCGAGGGTTAGGGGATCAAGAGCCTTGTGAATGTTGAAAAATCGCGAATGTTTGGTGCCCCAATATATTGTATGGAAATATAATACAATACTGCTTCCTTAACCTATTGAACCATGAACAATCGTAAAACACATATAAACATCTTAAAATGATGTACTATATACATGTTATTTTGACATGAGCTGGCTGTGGAGGGAGGCCTGTAATAGTATAATTATACAATAGTATTTTATAGTGTTGTGAAGTGTCATGGGGAATCAAGTTACTGACACACTGCTTCTTCTCCCTCTGCTGTAGCTCCGCCCACTTTTTAATGATGCCAAATGTTGAATTAAATATGTATACATTAGAACAAAAAATGAAACTCCAACTTCATAACTTTATTTTAATTTGCATAACTCATATATTACAGAAAACAATAAAAAAGTAAAATACACATACAACGAGTTAAGCTTACAGAAAAATACATTAAATTCACCATCTAACATCGTTACGAAGTGGGAGGAGCTATTGGAGGGAGGGAGAGGCGCAGTAACATTCAGTATCTGGTGAGTCGTCATGGGTGTTGGATGTTAGCCTTAGTGCTAATAAAATGTTGTGTAATTACACTAATATTAGTAATAAAGGTTATCTATCTATTACATTTATTCCAAATTGATATCAGAAACATGATAAATACCCTAGAACTGTAATAAAGATGCTGAAATGAATAATATATGCCATATTATATGAGGGGTAACAGAGCAGGCAGACCGCCACCATATATGAGATGTTTACATCAGGGTAAACATGCCTAAATCACTCTTGTCGTAAGAACAAAGGCAAACATAGCATTTATTGTTTTTAGAATAATAATAATTTATAATAATTGATCTGGAGCACTTTAAATGTTATCAGTATTTGGTAGCTGACATTTAGAGCACTCCACAGCAATTATTATTTATTATTATTATTATTATTTCCCTACAATATATTGTAAGAAAATAATAATATTAATAATAATTATTATTATTTCCCTACAATATATTGTTGGGAAATAATAATAATTATAATAATTAATAATAATTGCTGTGGAGTGCTCTAAATGTCAGCTACCAAATACTGATAACATTTAACCCTTTGGGGGTCCAAGGGGGGTCTCTGAAACTCGTTCTCAGGGTCCACGAATTTAAAAAAAAAAAAAAAATTATTTTTTCTTATAGAATGATAGAGAATCTTTTTCCGATCATAACGCCACAAAAATTATGAAATTTGATCGAAAACTAAAGGAATTATGCTTTCGCGAAGTTAGCGGTAGCCATGACACTTACGCATCGGCGATTTCGCCCACTTTGAGCCCTATTTTCGGCACATTGCAATGTTTCAGTCTACTACAATTATAGCTATTTCGCTAGAACTCCATTTGTTCTATCGATTGAGTACACGAAACTGCCTATTTACCAATTTCAACTACCCAAAATAGTGGTCAGAAAATGGCAATTTGGCCAATTTCACACAAATTTCAAACGATGCCAATTTCAAAATAGGACCCATAATAAACAAGACAGACATTCCTGGCACTAAAATAACATCTTCTCTGTTCATTAGTTACGTCTCCAGGCCCCTCTTACATTACTTTTGCTTTCCATTTTGAATTTTTATTCTCACAAAAAAATAGAAGATTTATTGTTATGTATACAACTGCATCATTGTAAAAATGGTATAAATAATATCAGAGCACTTGTGCATGAATATTAGACTCGCCAGTTGATGTGTATTGGACGCATGGTGTGATTTGTTTACTCTTGAACATCGTCAAAAATCGAACATTTTCGCTACTTTGAGCTCAATTTCAAGGTACTTATTATTGTCAAACCAATCAAAATCATCTCTATTTCTGTAATATATCTTCCATTCTATCAAATAAGAACAAGAAAACGAGAATACAACAATAAATACCATACGAAAATAGACTGCAAAGTCGCTGTTTTAAACCAAAAACACGGTCAGTTTTTTTTTCCTCATTATGCACTGTGTGGTGCAGGAATTTTTTTATACCGCGCACACTGACCGCACAGACCCATTCTATCACATCTAGGCCTAACAGCCTGTTTCTGCTTGATTTGAGGGCGCTAGAATTTAGGAGTACTAGTACGTCAATAACCCCAGTGCGTAAGACGTACTAGTACGACCAAAACCCCGAAAGGGTTAAAGTGCTCCAGATCAATTATTATAAATTATTATTATTCTAAAAACAATAAATGCTATTTTTGCCTTTGTTCTTACGACAAGAGTGATTTAGGCATGTTTACCCTGATGTAAACATCTCATATATGGTGGCGGTCTGCCTGCTCTGTTACCCCTCATATATGGCATATATTATTCATTTCAGCATCTTTATTACAGTTCTAGGGTATTTATCATGTTTCTGATATCAATTTGGAATAAATGTAATAGATAGATAACCTTTATTTAGTACATTCATTACTTACTGCTTCCTTAACTTATTGAACCATGAGCAATCATAAAATGCATGAAAACATAGTAAAATATTGTACTATATAGTACTACATACATGTTATACTGTAGTTTAATAACAAATAATGAATGAAGAAAACACTCAGTGAGTGAGTGGTGTGGGGGCTGGCTGCCGGGTCGGAGGGAAGGTAGTAGGGACGCTCGGGTGGCGGGAAACTTAAATATGATTTGGTGGGTGGGAATTTGGCGGCTGGGAATTTGGCGGCCGGGAATTCGCGAATGTGTGAAGCCCGCGAAAGTAGAAAACGTGAAAGTTGAGGGATACCTGTATTGGGTCTTTTTAAGAAAATTATTAATACATAAGTCAGTATCTGGGAAGTTGTCTATTTCTGTTTGCCAGTCAATGTTTGTCATAGCTGTTATAAAGCTATTTATAGCTCTCTCATTATGTAGTCTGAAGGTAACTTTAGTAGTCTCTAGTGGTAATTTTCCGAGATTTGTTATGAGAAAGGTTGGGTAGTGGTCAGTGGTATTGTCTGTGATTATGCCTGATTTTAATGGGGATATGGTGTTAGTCCAGATATGGTCTAATAGAGAGGCACAGGTCTCAGAGATTCTCGTAGGTTTTGTTATTGTCGGGAGCAGCAAGTAGTTGCTCATAGTGTTTGTGAATTCAGTTACTAGTGGGTCCTGATCTTGTAGGAGGTTTATATTGAAGTCTCCTGTGAGGATTAAGTGGTCTTTGTTCATGTGTGCATCAGTAATCATACTTCCTAATTTTTCACTAAATTGCTGAATGTTTGACTGTGGTAATCTATAGATGTTTATAACTGTGAGAGGTTTTTGTAGATATTTGGATTTAAATTTAGCTATTATATATTCTCCATGTTCATCTCTTGTGCATGTATTGTTAATACATTCAAGCTGGTCTGAGTAGAACATAGCTGTGCCACCTCCTTGTTGGTCTGGCCGACAATTGTGTATGGCTGTGTAACCAGGAATGGCATAGATATCTGTAGTATGAGGCTTTAACCATGTTTCAGTGAGAGCAATGATGGACATACTGGCCTGAAGTAAGTTTAATAATGCAGTGAGGTCATCAAAATGTTTGCTTAAAGATCTGTGTTACAAAAGGATTAATTTGTCTCGCTAAGTATATCATAGAAGCGAGAGGAGAAAATCTGAGAAGTTTTGGTTAAACTTTTCATATATATATAGCCTGTGAAATTTTTCCTCTTGTAACAATGAGTTGAATTATTGACAACTCTATGTTTAGTATAAATATTTCTTTTACTAGGTTTTGTTAAATTACAATCAGGAGATAATAATCGGACAATAAATTAATATCTTTAATATTAAATAGTTTTAACAAATATTCTCTTTACTGAAGATTGGTTCTTCAGAATAACAATGGCCGTAAATCTCAAGATATAATTAATCTTATTTACAATAATCACTGGAATCAAGTGGGATATTAATCTAGATAATAGAAACAAACGAACGACCAACAAAAACACCGCTGAGACATTCAATATGATACTAATAAGAGTACTGAAACTCCCGTCTTTCAATAAAGACTACTGTAACACTTAGAAAACTCTCAGAACAGCGAAGCCTGTACTACAATGAAACCTAGAGTAGCGAGAACAAACAAAAGAACCATGAGTAAACCAAGATGAGAGTCTATACAGAGCTCAAGGAAGAGGAGACTATCCAAGGCTAGAGTTGGGCTGGAACTCCTTCGGACAACGCCTCCTCACCAGATGTCACCTCGGTACATGAACTCTACCCGAGAAACGATAGACTCAACTACTCCATGGTAGTTAGGACAGCAGTCCCAGACTTAAATTAATAAAAGACAACCTACCTATACACATAGCTAAAATTATAGGGACAGATAATACTATAAAGCACAATAGCATTATTTTAGCTATTAATAATGATATCGGAAATATAGTATTAAGTGAATAGGAAATAATATACATATATCAGACATATCCCTTGTCTTCTGGACAGGGACACAACAATCTGACATTGTAATTAAAGATAGTTATGTTATTGTTGGATTTGAGTAGTGTTTTAGCCTGTTCTGCTGTGTAGTAATGACAGTTGTTGTTAGGTTCATGTAAGTCATTTAATAGAAGGTTGGTATCAGGATCAATGTTTGGAATCATAAGATTTAGTGTGATTCTATAATTAAACTTAAAAATAGAACAACGCAAGTAGACCTAAGAATAGGACAATGCAAAAGGATTTCTTGGCACGTGAGTTAGTACGTTGAATATGTTTACAAAAATGAAAAAATGAGCTAAGGTAGTCAATTTACAGCTAATAAGAATCTAATACTATAGCACCTGAGTTAGCACCTGAGTTAGTTAATTAATTAAACAAAAGTTTATATATGAGTGTGATTCTAAAAGACTTAAGAACAATGAATAATGCTAAACTTAAAGATATGATATCTGATCAATTGATTTTACTAGCTATTGGATTAACACACTTTTGAATAGAAGTCACAGAGGTTTAGGATATATCTTTACAGTGTAATTGATTTATTATTTAACTAGCTAATAGAACTGGTTGGAAAGTTACTATGATTAGTATTAAGTTATAATGGAACAAATATTAAGATTCAGTATTGCACTAGTTGTGATTATAGAATTTATTAAAGGCAATATAATGAAAATCAAAGTTAATTATTAAAAGAGAAATAAGTGCTAAAGTGTATAAAAGTGTACAAAAGTAAAATTTATTAGTATTAAAAATATTAAAAGATAAGTACAATTTTTAGCAAATATAGTGATTAATAGTAATTATAAATTCTAAGCAAGTAAGCTGATAAAAATATATAGGTATGTGGGTTGAAAAATGGGCACAAGTAAAAATTGTATGTAATTAAAAATAAAAGTAAAACTATTTGTCAAAAATATTCATCAGAGGATAGACAAATACTTAAATGAGGTAGATGGGCAAAACATACACTACACTATACGTAGGGGTTTGGTATTGGACATTGTGTTTATACAGTCTCTGTTATATTTGCATCCCTAATGAATCTTGATAGTTCATTCTCATTTGTGATAGTATACAACTGACCTACACTTGTTTTTTTCACTAGAATTTTTCCATCCCGGGTGAATTATTATTATTATAATCAAATAGAAGCGCTAAACCACAGGGGTTATACAGCGCTGCAGGTTATTGTAGGATGTAGGGAGAGTGGATCCCGGGTGAAACATTGGTGGATTTTATCATTATTCTCTCGCTTAAGTCTTCTGATTCTATACCAGAGGTTCTGACGTTTTTTGATCAGACACTCATTAATGAATACTTGTTTCCTGGCTTTAATAGATGATCTAATTAGATCTGTTTTCCCGTCATGTGTGGTGAATCTAAGCATAACACTTTTTCTACCATGGGAACCTAGTAATCGTGCTTCTTTTATATCTGTCACTGGTACATTTACGTTTATTTGATCTTTGATGATCTGTAAAGTAATGTCTTTACTGTTTGCTTGGGTCATATCACTGGGAAAGAATGGACTGTTCACTATTACTGCGTCTGATAACTTATCTTGCTCGGTTTTGTCCTCTTGTAGTGCAAGGTAGTCATTAAACTGGTTATCCATGTTGTTCTTCCACTCCTTTACTGCTTCCTCAACCTTTGTGTTTATAGATGTTATCTGTTCAGTGTGGCTATTAATGACAGTTTGGAGGGTTTTGCCAAAATCAGTCATTCCAGTTGTTGTTAACTTTTGTTCAAGGCTGAGGATTTTGTTTTCAAGTTGTGTCATCCTGGTATCTTGTAGTTGAAGTGCTTTACGTTGGTCCATATTTTCATTGATTAATTTGATGATGTATGACTTTAGTGTATCTGGATCATTCGTCATACCTGATAGATTATCTGGGGTGAAGCCAGTGAAGGGGGAGCTTGTGGGGGAGGCAGCCATGTTTGTTGTTGATGCGTCGCCCTGGGTGGTGGTGAGGGGGTGGAGGGTGTACCGGCGTCCTGGGTGGTGGTGAGGGGGGTGGAGGGTGTACCGGCGTCCTTGGTAGACAAGTTGATTAGTAGATTTCTTGGTGTTTTCTTGTTGATTTTGGATTTGGTTCTTCTGATGTTAAGTCTCATTTGAGCACAGTAGTCGGGGAAGTTGGTGCGGCAAGATGAAGCTGTAGGCTGGTAAGCTGTAGGCTGGTAAACTGTAGGCTGGTAAACTGTAGGCTGGTAAGCTGTAGGCTGGTAAGCTGTAGGCTGGTAGGCTGTAGGCTGGTAAGTTGTAGGCTGGTAAGCTGTGGGTTGGTAAGCTGTAGGCTGGTAAGCTGTAGGCTGGCAAGTTGTAGGCTGGTAAGCTGTAGGCTGGTAAGCATTTGTTTGGCAGCGGGGTGATGCTTTGGGTTTGTGGGCAGTCTTCCTTTAATCGTCAGTTTATTTGGTTTGTAGGTCTCACTGCTGGTATTCTTGGGTCATTCTGGATGCTACGTAGGTTAGTGCAGTTTTGCTTGCAGCTAGGTCATCATAGGAGCATTGATAAACTCTGGATGATGAGAAAAATATGGAGCTCAGATGCCGCTGCTGCGGCAATTCGTAGCCATCTTGAAAAGCATAAATTGATTAATGAATCTCAACACGGTTTTACTAAGGGGCGTTCCTGTCTTACGAATTTACTAACTTTTTTCACTAAGGTGTTTGAGGAGGTAGATCATGGTAATAAATATGATATTGTGTATATGGACTTCAGTAAGGCTTTCGATAAAGTTCCACATCAGAGGCTACTGAGGAAACTTAGGGCACACAGAATAGGAGAAATTTTTTCCTGGGTAGAGGCATGGTTGACAAATAGGCGGCAGAGTGTTTGCATAAATGGAGAGAAATCAGAATGGGGGCACATCTCAAGCGGTGTTCCACAGGGGTCAGTTTTGGGCCCCCTGTTGTTTACAATTTACATAAACGACATATATGAGGGAATAAATAGCAACATAAGCAAATTTGCTGATGACACCAAAATAGGCCATCCAATTCATTTTAATGAGGACATTAGAGCACTCCAGGATGACTTGAACAGACTGATGCAGTGGTCGGAGAAGTGGCAGATGCAGTTTAATGTAGACAAATGCAAAGTCCTAAATGTTGGGCAGGACAATAACCATGCCACATATAAACTGAATAATGTAGATCTTAATACTTGTGATTGCGAGAAGGATTTAGGAGTTCTGGTTAGTAGTAATTTGAAACCAAGACAACAGTGCATAAGCGTTCGCTATAAAGCTAACAGAATCCTTGGCTTCATATCAAGAAGTATAAATAATAGAAGTCCTCAGGTTGTTCTTCAACTCTATATATCTTTGGTTAGGCCTCATTTAGATTATGCTGCACAGTTCTGGTCACCGTATTACAGAATGGATATAAATGCACTGGAAAACGTACAGAGGAGGATGACAAAGTTGATCCTATGTATCAGAAATCTTCCCTATGAGGATAGACTGAGGGCCTTGAATCTGCACTCTCTAGAAAGGTGTAGAATTAGAGGAAGATATGATTGAGGTGTATAAATGGAAAACAGGAATAAATAAAGGGGATATAAATAGCGTGCTGAAAATATCCAACCAAGACAGGACTCGCAGCAATGGTTTCAAGTTGGAAAAGTTCAGATTCAGGAAGGATATAGGAAAGCACTGGTTTGGTAACAGAGTTGCGGATGAGTGGAACAAACTCCCGAGTACCATCATAGGGGCTGGGACGTTGTGTAGTTTTAAAAATAGGTTAGATAAATACATGAGTGGGTGTGGGTGGGTGTGAGTTGGACCTGACTAGCTTGTGCTACTAGGTCAGATGCCGTACAAATTCCTTAAGTGGAAGTGACCTGACTACCTGGAATTTACCTGGAGAGGGTTAAATCCAGGTGATTGGCTAGATAAATATATGAGTGGGTGCGGGTGGGTGTGAGTTGGTCCTGACTAGCTTGTGCTACTAGGTCAGATGCCGTGCTCCTTCCTTAAGTGAATGTAACCTGACCTGGCTGGGTCGGGGCATTGGCTTAAGCCGGTTGGAGACTTGGACCTGCCTCGCATGGGCCAGTAGGCCTGCTGCAGTGTTCCTTCTTTCTTATGTTCTTATGTATGAAACTCGGGGTACCACTGTACTACAGTGGAACCACGAGTTTCGAACATAATCCGTTCCAAGAGCTTGTTCTAAACTCGAAACGTTCGAAAGTCGAATCAATATTTCCCATAAGAAATAATGGAAATAGTACAATTATTCCGTTCCAGAAACCCAAAAATATTTTTAAAAAAATACATTTTAATGAGATTAATTATAGTTCTACATACACACAAGAATTACATAATAAAGATATACAGTGGTACCCCGACTTACGATATTTTTTCATTCCAGAATGCTGTTCAAGTGCCATTACCAAACGAATTTATCTCCATAAGAAATGATGTAAAATAGACTAGTCCTTTTAGACCCCCAAAATTACACTTACAAAAGCATTTAAAAAAATAAACTTACATAAAAGGGTGTGTTTGGGGACCATCGTAAGTCGGGGTACCACTGTATTAAACAAATGCATGAATTTTTTTTTTTTTTTTCAACAAGTCGGCCATCTCCCACTGAGGCAGGGTGACCCAAAAAGAAAGAAAATCCCCAAAAGAAAATACTTTCATCATCATTCAACACTTTCACCTCACTCATACATAATCACTGTCTTTGCAGAGGAGCTCAGCTACAACAGTTTAGAAGTCCTTCCAAACTGCCAATATCCCAAACCCCTCCTTTAAAGTGCAGGCATTGTACTTCCCATTTCCAGGACTCAAGTCCAACTAAATCAATTAACTGGTTTCCCTGAATCCCTTCACACAATATTACCCTGCTTACACTCCAACAGCTCGTCAGGTCCTGTTGCGACCTCCTACCTAACATGATACAGTGGACCCTCGGTTAACGAAAGGTCCCGTTAACGAAAGTTTCGGAAAACGTAAGCTTTTTTCGGAATCGGTTAGCGAAAAATTCCTCGGTTACCGAAAGGTATTAGACGTGTCCGCCTGCTCCGCGCAAGCGCAGGACACCAGTGAAGCGTTGTTTACCATTGAGAGAACATTACCTAGCGCGCTCTTTCAAAGATTCACAATATATTTGGTGTCTTTTTTGGTGGTTTAGTGATTGTCACTGTGAAATAAGTCACCATGGGTCCTAGTGGCACCCCAGTGGTAGCATTCATGGAGGGAGTGTAGCATTCATGGAGGGAGTGTAGCATTCATGCAGGGAGTGTAGCATTCATGCAGAGAGTGTAGCATTCATGCAGGGAGTGTAGCATTCATGCAGGGAGTGTAGCATTCATGCAGGGAGTGTAGCATTCATGCAGAGAGTGTAGCATTCATGCAGGGAGTGTAGCATTCATGGATGGAGTGTAGCATTCATGGAGGGAGTGTAGCATTCATGCAGGGAGTGTAGCATTCATGCAGAGAGTGTAGCATTCATGCAGGGAGTGTAGCATTCATGCAGGGAGTGTAGCATTCATGCAGGGAGTGTAGCATTCATGCAGAGAGTGTAGCATTCATGCAGAGAGTGTAGCATTCATGCAGGGAGTGTAGCATTCATGCAGGGAGTGTAGCATTCATGCAGGGAGTGTAGCATTCATGCAGAGAGTGTAGCATTCATGCAGGAGTGTAGCATTCATGGATGGAGTGTAGCATTCATGGAGGGAGTGTAGCATTCATGCAGGGAGTGTAGCATTCATGCAGAGAGTGTAGCATTCATGCAGGGAGTGTAGCATTCATGCAGGGAGTGTAGCATTCATGCAGGGAGTGTAGCATTCATGCAGGAGTGTAGCATTCATGCAGGAAGTGTAGCATTCATGCAGGGAGTGTAGCATTCATGCAGAGAGTGTAGCATTCATGCAGGGAGTGTAGCATTCATGGATGGAGTGTAGCATTCATGGAGGAGTGTAGCATTCATGCAGGAGTGTAGCATTCATGCAGAGAGTGTAGCATTCATGCAGGGAGTGTAGCATTCATGCAGGGAGTGTAGCATTCATGCAGGGAGTGCAGCATTCATGCAGGGAGTGTAGCATTCATGCAGGGAGTGTAGCATTCATGCAGGGAGTGTAGCATTCATGCAGGGAGTGTAGCAGGCAAGCAGGGAGTGTAGCAGGCATGCAGGGAGTGTAGCAGGCATGCAGGGAGTGTAGCAGGCCTGCAGGGAGTGTAGCAGGCATGCAGGGAGTGTAGCAGGCATGCAGGGAGTGTAGCAGGCATGCAGGGAGTGTAGCAGGCATGCAGGGAGTGTAGCAGGCATGCAGGGAGTGTAGCAGGCATGCAGGGAGTGTAGCAGGCATGCAGGGAGTGTAGCAGGCATGCAGGGAGTGTAGCAGGCATGCAGGGAGTGTAGCAGGCATGCAGGGAGTGTAGCAGGCATGCAGGGAGTGTAGCAGGCATGCAGGGAGTGTAGCAGGCATGCAGGGAGTGTAGCATTCATGCATTAAAAGAAAAAGAAGGTAAGTAACCCCAGAGAGGACTTGTTACCTGAAGTCCTTTTGGAGGATTTCCCTTCCAACCATTAACACCCTGCCCCTGTCAGCAACTCTACCTTCCAGATGCTTGCAACTCTTCAATAAAGGTAAGTAAATGTTATTGTTTTTTTTTTTTGAGTGATTATTTTTTGTGGAACGAATTAATTGTATTTACATTATTTCTTATGGGAAATAAGGTTTCAGATAACGAAAGATTCAGATTAAGTAATAGCTCCTGGACCGGATTAATTTCGTTAACCGAGGGTCCACTGTAGTTAGGTAGTTATCCTGCCGGCCAGCAGTCACTGGGTACGTCATCAGACCCAATGTTGGACTGCTGAGCCAGCTTGACTGACAGTGTACACCAGACTCTCCAACTGTAGAGTGTCCTTCAGACTCTCCCTACACCATTGGAGAGTGTTCACCGGACTTTCCCCCTACACCTTGGAGAGTGTACAGAATCTTCCTTGCACCTTGGAGAGTGTCCACTAGACTCTCAAACTCGAGTGTGTCCTAGACTCTCCCAGAACTCCAACTGGAGAGTGTAAACTCTCCCAGATACACCACTGGAGTTTTCGACAGACAGACCTTGAGAGTGACTCTTCGTGCTGGTGACAGCCTTAGACTCCATCTACTGGCTTATTCACCAGACTGTACCTGAGACTGTGTGCCGAGACTGTTGTAACTGAAATATTGTACCTGAAATGAAATTGTTGTACCTGAGACTTGTGTTTACCCGGAGTTGTGTTACCCGGAGTTGTGTTACCCGGAGTTGTGTTACCCGGAGTTGTGTTACCCGGAGTTGTGTTACCCGGAGTTGTGTTACCCGGAGTTGTGTTACCCGGAGTTGTGTTACCCGAGTTGTGTTACCCGGAGTTGTGTTACCCGGAGTTGTGTTACCCGAGTTGTGTTACCCGGAGTTGTGTTACCCGGAGTTGTGTTACCCGGAGTTGTGTTACCCGGAGTTGTGTTACCTGGAGTTGTGTCAGGTATTCAGTGTGTACCCGGAGAGCTTTCAGGTGATGTGATAAACGAGTCAGGTGACTCAATGTTCAGGGTGTGAACCCAGTGACATCTGGTGGCACGACACAAGTGGAATAGTCGTGTGATTTGGTGTTGGTGTTAAGGTTTTTAGAGATGGAGTCGTGACACAAATGGCGTGTTGTGTAACACAGTGTGTGTGGTGTGACACGGAGAGAAGGCATATTGCGTAACACAGAGACAAGGGTGTCTGATGACACGGAAAGAATGCGTGTCATGGCTAGAGGATTGGTAGTGCCCTGCGTGACACGACGATGGCAGCGACATTTGACACGGCACTGAATTTTATGATTATTTTTGCTTGTGCTCTTTTATTACGTTTTTAGTAAGAAATATGTACAGTGGTCCCTCGACTATCGGTCTTAATCCATTCCAGGAGCTAGACCTCAACTCGAAAACTTCGAAACTCGAAACCTTATTTACCATAAGAAATAATATAAATACAATTAATCAGTTCCACCCAAAAATATTCACAAAAAATACATTTTAATTATAGTTATACATACACAAAACAACATTATTAACACATATTTTAATTATAATTACAAAACATAATAAATAATAAATAACAGATTAATAAAAAAATTTTACTTACCTTTTTGAAGAGAGTTTCTGGCATCTGGAAGATGGGGGGAGGCAGGGGGGGGTGTTACTTTTTGGGAAGGGGGAACCCCCCCAAAAGGACTTCAAGTAAGCCCTTATCGGGGGTTACTTTTTTTTTTTAATCCCACTGGGCCCAAAGGTTATGACCCTTCAGAAAATAACCAGAGTCCTCTGTTTCTGGCGACTCTTAAACTTTTTCCTGATTATTATTTTTAAATAAAAAGAAGGGCTAAACCACAAGGGTTACTTTTTTCCTAAAGGGGGGGGAAGATTTTCACTGAACATGTTGCAGATGTGACTTGTTTCAGGTTGCTCAGGGGGGTTTTTCAACAAATGTCTCTCAGCCCTTTTGGAAAAAATTTTCCCTTAATCTCTGAAAAGTTCACCTCCCCCTTTCATCCTCCCCCTTTGAACAATTTCCTAAATTGTCTGTTTGGGTTCCCGATGGCTCTTTTGCTCTTCAGTGGTTAGGTCTCCCTGTGCCCTGCACCAACTCTTCCACACCCCACCACTCCCCCTCCAACCCCAGGGACGCCCAAATTCACCTTGGCCAGGGTGTCAGGGTCAACCCAAACCCTTTAAAATCCCTGTTGGACAAACCCGGCCACAATGGTCTCCAAGCGAGTTCAAAATCCTGGGCCCCCCTCCCAAGCCTTACTTATGGCCTATGCAATGGAAGATATTAAATGATTTCCCGAACTCTCTTAGGGTCAAATTAGGGCCCAAAGGGCATTTAAAACACTTTTAAGTGCTTTTGTGAAGTTTTTTTAATTGGAAATGACCTGTGGTCCCTGGGCTGGGTGAGAGGGGTGTTAAAGGGAAAAACTTCACTGTGATGAAACTGAACTCATCAACAAATGTTTTTTCCCAAATTGGAGGATGAGCAGGGGCATTGTCCGTACCAGGAGGCCGGTCCCAACTTTTTGGAGGTATTTTTTTTGAAAATGTCCTTAACCCATGCCGGGTTTCCCTTTCCCAAAACACACAAATTATTCCTTTTTGTTGTGTTTTTTTGAAGGGTCTGGGATTTTTTGCGGGTACACCATAAAGGCTTCACTTTAAAATCACCACTGGCTTTCCCCAACAAAAGTTAGCCTGTCTTTCAAAGGTTGTGTCCCGGCAGTGCATTTTTCTAGTTTAAAGGGCCTGTTTGGCATTTTCTTTAAAAAAGGCCTGTTTCATCTTTTAAAAAAATTGTTGGGGTTGGGGAATTTTTTAGTGTCTAGAACCCCTGGAATTCCTCACAAATTTTTTATACGTTTTTTCAGGGGGTGCCTCACCATGTCTCCCCTTTTATGCCACTACATTAAACCTCTCAAAACCCCCTTTCCGGGAACCCTTTCAGGGTTTTAGCCGTATAAAGGGAGTCGGGTTTTCATTAGACACCCCAAAATTTTAGTGCCCCCAATCAAGTGGAAAAAGGCTGGTTGGCCTAGATGGAAATGGGTGTGTGTGTGG
>WNWK01017667.1:0-37500 GCA_009830355.1 Cherax destructor
CTTAAAACTTATCAACCCTCTCGGGTTTACCCCGATGAACATGCAAATTTGATGAACAGTCTTTTTCCCCATTTAAGGCTATCCCGTAGATTTCCCAGAGTGCTCCACCCCCACTGTATCTCGTATTATAGCTGGTAAGATGATATCTGCATTTGCCGAATAGACTGCCCCCTGAAGAATTCAACCCCGATCGTTTAAACCCACGACGTCTGTACCCTCCGCCATGGAAAAAACGACTGAGCAGGCACCACCGTGCACCAGGGGTCCCACCCCACCCGCCTCCCCCAAAAGGCTGGGTGTGGAATGACTCTCGGGGTTTGACTCTACCCAAAAATTATCTCAATATTGTATTCAATATAACCTGACAAATGGACCTTACATACTGGCCCCAAAGGGAGAAATAAAACATACCCAAATAAAACCACTTACAATTTAATAAACACATTACAAGAGAATCTGAAATTATTGGCCCAAAAAAAAAAAAAATTTTCCCAAACATCAAATACATATACAGTGGACCCTCGGTTTCTTTTTCACCTCCAAACTCGAACAATTATGTAAGTGTATTTTTGTAAGTGCTTTTGTAAGTGTATTTTTGGAGGTCTGAAATGACTAACCCTAATTTACATTTGTCCTTATGGGAATAAATTCGTTCAGTAACGGCACTCAAACAGCATTCTGGAAAAATTTTCAGCGAAAACCGAGGGTCCACTGTATTTTTTTTAGGATCATCCCCAATATTATTGTAGAACATGCTTTCCTAATACCAGAACTACCACCCAACACATTTCCCCAAGGAACCCCCCGGTTTTCCCAAATACTGTCTGGGGTTACCCCCCTTGATTTATGCCTTGATACCTTCCTTCTTCAGGCTCCTCTGAGATCTTCCATATCCCAGATTACAAGCCTGACCCTGATCCTCTAGGGCTGGGGTTTTTCAAGGTCTCTAGCAGCTATCTCCTTTCCTCAGCATCTCTGGTTGATTCTGATTAGTCTTAGGCATCTCTTCGGGGGTGTCTGGTTTGGCCAACCTGGTTTACTAATTTTGGCTTTTTTTTTTTTTTTTTTTTTGGGGGGGGGTTGCCTTTGTTAAAAAACCCCTAAAAAAAATTTTTTTTATTTTTTGTAAAAAAACACACAACCCAGAACAAGACAATATTTTTTTTAAAAAACAATAAAAATTTTCCCCCATAAACTAAAGTTCAAAAAAAAAAAATAAAGGACATTAGCTAAAAACGGTAAACACCCAATAAACAATTAACACACAACAACACAATTATAAGACGCAAAAGAATGAACATATATGTGAAAAATTTGGCAAATCGTCAAATATAACGTAAACATAGGCTAATATGAATATAAAACAGAAAAAATAAAAAGTTGTATAGGATAAAAAAAAAACTGATAAACTAGGTTAAGTTACATTTGAAAAAATTCAGAAAATAAACATAGTTAAAGATTAGTAGATTTTTAAAAAAAAGAGTATTTTTTTAAAAAAGGAAAAAAATTTTTCCCCAAAAAGGGGAAAAAAGGGCCCCTTTTTGCCCCCTGGGGGACCACCCCCCAGGTTGACTGATGATTGATTTGTTTTGATAAACAGTTTAATTTGAAAAACATGTTCATACCAGGCGGAACGTGGTCACGTGTCCCCACCTCTGAACGTTTTAGTGAAATCGGGACAGAGTTGGGGAAAATGACTTTTTACCGTAGCAGAAAAATTTAAATAAAACCCTGCCCCCACTTTTTTTTTTGGAAAAACTTTTTTGCCCGACAAAAAAAATAAAGAAAGTTTTTTGTTGCGGGTTTTAGAAAGGGGAAGGGGGAAATAATGCGGTCAGCGGGGTTCTTTGGGGAAAGGGAAGTAAAAAAGGGGGGCCCCGCCCCCGGGCGATTCTCAAAACTTTCGGGGAACGTGTTTTGCACTAGCAGAAAAAAAAAAATAATCCTTTTTCCCCAATACATAAAAGACATTCTCAACATTCAAACAGAAAAATTACAATAAGTGGCATTACTTGAGAGGAAAATTGAAAGATACTAGTTCCCCCCTTATTTTTTTTTCCATATTAACCTATGACGGCGGGCCTTTCCCCCCCAAAAAACCGTGTGAAGTCATTATTCAGTATTCAGTTATGAATGATAACTGACATATGCTCCACAGGGGCAATTATACTTACAATTTTTAAATTTTTTGGGGCCCCCAAGGGTTCGAGTTGTTGTGGGTGTTCTTCACATGGATTGGTAATAAAAAGACTGGGGTTTTGGGAAACGTGAATTTCGGGGGAAAAATTTTGGGGGCTCTCAGAGGCTGTAGCCCGGGCCCGTCTCTCTCTGCCCTCTTGACAAACACTGCCTGGGGGCGAAGCTCAAGACATTCAAAGGGGTTTCCCTTTTTACATGGCTTTGATAAAAAAAAAAAGCTAGTAATGGCCAAGGATCACGGCAAGGCTCGTGACTCAACTAACAAATTTAAACTCTAATACTATCCTGAACTACTAGTGGCTCACAATTCTATTTGTCCCAAATTTTCAGCTAATACAAACTAGAGGCAACAGGCATGGCTCTGGGCTGATTCTATACAATGTCAAAGTACAAAACAGTTGAATATTATAACTAGACATAAGGATATCATAAAGGGGAAAAAAAAAATAATGGAAATTTTTTGTAATGGATCTCTTAAAATATCTTTTAATGCATTTTTTTTTGAAAATCACAATTCATAGGAATTAATGAGCTCAATGAGAATTTTAAAAAGGAGATAAAAAAAAATTTTTTTTGTTGATCTGTATTCATTGATCTAGGGATTCTGAAAATATATTTAAAAAAAGGGGGATTTTAAAAAACGGAGATTCATGCACTCAAATCTATAAAACTCAAAACTCGGGGGGGAAATGAACACACAAAAAAAAATTTTTTTTTAATACTAAGTTGATATTGTAACACACAATTGAAAAACAATTTAAATATTTATTTAAAACTGGGGGTTTTTTTCATTTAACCCCAACCCTAGGGTGGGTTGGGAAGTGAATATTATCATCTCTGGGAGGATCAAACTCTGTTGCAATGGGAACTCAATTTGTGGTTGAGGGGGATCTTTTTTATTTACAAATGATACGGGGCCTCAATATTTTTATGTACAAGAAAAACGACATTGGTTGATCATCTGACTGTTCATAAGAAATAGAGGGTACAGCATCAGGAAGATTGTAAGTCTTTTCATTTGTCTGGTTGTCAGGGGCCTCTCCTCTTTCATACTAACTTCATATGATCTAAAATTTTTCTTTATACTGACCCCCAATTTATCTAACCTTATAATTTTTCCATTAATATTTCAACTTTGGTAAAGACCAACAAACTTTTGGTTGAGCTTAGGGATTGCAGATTTTTTGTTAAAGTTATAATAACCCCAAACCTACTTTAACTTTGGTCAGTTTGGCTTGGTTTGTTACTCTTCAAACTGCTGTTCACTTATGAAGCTTTCACAGATTCTTTAAAAACCTTTTATTTGATGGGGGAGTTTCAATAAAACACGGGGTTGTAAGTTGGTTTCGGATAAGAAATAACAACTCAAAAGGCAAATGTTATAAAAACCGTATAATGCATAATTGGGGTGTCAATTAAAAACATTTAAAAAGAATTTTTGCCCCTGAAAATCAGGTATGACTTCATCCCAGGTTGCATTTGGGTTGATAATGACCTCAAGATGTCAAGGACTTTCTTATTTGTTTTTCCCCAAACCATTACGGCAGGATGGTGGGTAAAGGAGATTTATTCTTATACCAGGCACACACGTTTTCTAGAATCTCATTACAAAATTACCTCCATTATTTTTTTGGGACTTAGGGTGGTATGTTGCAGATTTTTTCATTGCCTTTGCTACTGTCTCGGCAGTCTTACCCAATAGAACAATAAATATCTGGTGAAATGATTACCATCACATAAAAGTTTTTTCTTTTGAAACTTGGGGAAATTAGAACAGATCAGTCAACTTTTTAAAGGTATAGTTTTGGGGAAAACCTTGGTTGGGATTAATAGTAACATTGCTTTTTACGAACTCATTTCTTAACATACTAGTTGACATACGGGCCAAAAGTATTTTAATCGGTTTTTTAAAATGATCCTAATGGTGTCCAACCCCCGGGGAACTAGGGGCTATTTCCCACTAGTGACTGGAATTACTAACGGAACCCTTTACAGGTCCCCACTTCAGTTCATACAGAATTCTTCGTTCATGACAAAGCCGATGGGTGCTGGTGGCTTCCAGTGAATAGGTCTTCCTAGGCAGGAATCAATCATACCAGACCACAGGGGATCTGTTTTTGGGCTTTTTTACATCCTCAGCACTAAATGGAAGATCGGCATTCACACTAATATGATGAAAAAAGATCTGAACACATTTGACCCGGAAATGTGCAAATGTAGGGTTGAACTCTTGGATAGTCAAGGACCATCTGGCTAGTCTTCCAGTAGATTGTTTATTCTGGAATAAAGGTATCAGTGGGCTGGTCTGTCAAGACACGAACGAGTACTGATATATAATGTCTCGGAAGTGCTTTAAGGACCATACTATCGCTAAAGCTTCTTGCTCAGTTACTGTAGAATTACTTCAGCCTTTGTAAAGACTCGGCTAGCAAATGCAACTGCGTTGTACTTGCTACCGGTCTTTGTCAAGGACGACACCAATGCCAATAGAACTAGCATAAGTGGTTGGGGTAGAAAGACTGAAAAATCTGGAAATTCCCAAAATTGGAGCAGATGTCAGCTTTTTTTTTTAGAGTTTGGAATGCTCTTTCTTGATGGAAGGTCCAAACAAATGAAGCATCTTTCTTAAGCAATTCAGTTAGAAGGCTAATAGAAGAAAAATTAGCAATGAATGATCTATAAAACCTGCTAAAACCCAAAAGGACCTAAGGCATCAACAGTTTTGGGAGATGGAAAATCTAATACTGCAGTTACTTTACTTTTTGGGCATGAACCCCTCTGGGAGTGACTCGTGACCAAGAAACTTTATTTCGATCTGAAAAATTGACATTTGGACAGTTTGATCTTTAAATTAGTTCTTCAAGCTTACCAGGCTACGTCAAGTCTTTTCAAGTGTGTATTTACGTCTTGTGATATGACAATCACATCATCAAAGAACACCATAAGTGTTTACCTTATGGGCCTCTGAAGATATTGGTTGTGAGCCTTGAGAATGGATAAGCGAAGATCTTAAACCGAAAGCCATATGGAGGAAGTGGAAATGACCTGTTAGAGTGGAGAATGCGGTTAGCTCTTGGTTGTCTTCTGATGAAGGACTTGCCAAAACCCTTTAACAAATCTAGGGGCGAGAAGACTTTTTATCTCTGATATTACGTTAAAGGTCACCAAGTACAGGGGAAATAGAAGCGATCTGGAATTGTTTTCATTTCTTCCAAAGTCAATCACTGGAGCCAAGTACCGTCCTTCTTTGGTACTAAGATCGGGGGTGCATTCCCAAAGGGGTTGCTAGGAGCAATAACACCATCATCAAGCATCTGGTTGATTATTCATTCGACAGCAACTTGTGAATGATGCATTCTGTACGCAGGTACATAAATTCGTCTAGTACCAGGTTCAATTCTACACCTGGTAAGGCAATGGCTTTACGACTTTGTTCAACAGATTCAACAAACGTTTGACTCATCTGGGAATCGTGGGAGCTAAATGTTTCTCCTCAACTGGTGGAATGGATTGATCCAGTGATGTGGATGGGCTCTCCCCAGTTGAAATAGCACCGACCCTCTGGTCAGGTGACAACTCATCCCCCGAACAGGGAAGGATAGTGAAAAGGTCAACAATATTGGTATGTGCTCGGGCCGAACACTGTGACCGGAAGTGTTGGCAAAGAAGAAATGGCTCTTACTGTCTCTTACAACATGTAAGGATGGATCAACAAACAAACCCTTTACTTCAGGAATCACTGTCAACTAGGAGTTATCACCAACTGGAACAGAGGGACAACAACAGACACTCTGTGAGGGCACTAGCCGCTACAGAGACGTCTTTCTGCAGATGGCATGTGACATCAACAAGTTGGCATTACTAGTTTCAAATAATTTTTTTCCCGACAAGACATCCCCTGTGGAGAAACTACTACTTGAACTAGTAGACATTGCAGACATAGGCTCAGCACTCAAGGTAGTCTGAGGTTCCTCAGACACCTGGGTAACTGGACACTATCTTGCATGGCTGAAGGTGTGGTGGAACACAGACAGGAGTGACAGGATTACCAGTCCCCTGATCGCTTGGGTATGCTCCTGGAAAATGCGCTACCTGGAAGGACTTAATCCGAACTTTGTACTCTTTAGCTGTACGGCAGATCTAGGAACCAAGTTGGTAACCCCAAAATGGTATGAGTAAGTCATCAATTTTTGCATTACATTGGTAAGGATCAAGCACAATACGTAAATTTCGCATGGAAGCAAATCCCAGTAGGAGATCACCAGGAAACTAATCTGGTCAACAACAAGGGAAGGACAGTAAAATCTCTACCCTGGATAGTAAAGGTAAGAGAAGTCTGACCTCGAACACGCAGACGACGAGAACTGGCCACACCACTAAGGGAAGACACATAGCTGGTTCTACGAGAAGGACATGTTGTAACTGCTTATCCTTAAACAAACTAGACCTGATCATATTAACTTGCGCTCCTGAGTCCATGAACACATGAACGGGAGCATTAAGACAGATGTTTGTACTAGGGGACCTATTGTTGCATTGGAATTTATATGCAAACTAGAAGGAGGGTTTTCATCAGAGAAGGTTTGTTCAACTTCATCCCCAAAAACATCTTCATCAAAGACGTGTGAAGCAACATCATCAACGAGACATTCTTCTTCAAGACTGCTTAAGGCATTGAAGGAATTACTAATGGAGATGGAATACTCATTATCACCTACTGTCACCACGGGGTGGTTTGACTGGGGTGCTCGAATTCCGAATTGGAAGAATGAGCCTGGTTCTGGTTGTTGGCTGTAGAACCACGACCTCTATTTCCTCTTCTGGTTCTTCAGTAGGAATAGCCAAGGAAAGATCTAGAGGACCTACGGTTATATAGAGCATTGCACTGAGATGTGTCACATCCATGGATTCTATGATGAGTACAGTTCGTATGGTAATTCTGATTGATAGTCATCATCTGTACGACGCTTCTTAGGGTGACTCTCAGGGCAATTAAGTGCAATATGGCCACGGTAACCGCAGTTGTAACAAGTCTGCTGACTATGGGAACTGAACTTACTATAAATAGTACGAGGTTTATGTTGACTTGGTACACTGGCCTTGAACGATTTCTGTGAATGTCTACTTTGATCAGGCGCTGCGGCACTAAACAAGGGCAGTACAATATGAGGTAGAGTTGTAAAATTATCTTTGACACATGGAAAGGTACCTCGGGGACACAAGGAACGTATATGATTAAAGGCTGTAAGCAATTTCATCTCCACAGTCGGAGGATTCGTGTCATAAGCACACGTGGAAGCACACGGCAAAAGTTCTTTGATTGCCCCAAAAGCGACTAATTTACCGAAGGTATCTGTGGATTCTTTATCTTTATCAGGTACAAATGCTGAGGACTTGACAGCAGAGCTAAATGACTCTAGAAGGGTTTCTAATCTAGACACAAAGGCGCTCAACGATTCACTAGGCAGGATTGTTGCATTCACCAATTCTCGAAGAACGACAAAAGGATAAGCTGGTGATTCTGGCACTAGAAAAGAACGAATCAATTCCTCATATTCTGACCACTTAGTAAGGCCCTTGAAGTCTTGCATTGCAAGGTCAACAACGTGGACGGTTGCAGGCGAAAAAGACGAAAAGATCTTGGGGTGAGTATAACACCGGGTACATCTCCTGATTCGCACATCAACCAAATAACTGCTGCAGGATACGGGCGCCTAGCAAACTTAAGAACAGCATTCCGACGTCTTAATAAGGAATCGTTTAGAACCCTGTACACTGTGTACGTTAGGCCAATATTGGAGTATGCAGCACCAGTTTGAAACCCACACCTAGCCAAGCACGTAAAGAAACTAGAGAAAGTGCAAATGTTTGCAACAAGACTAGTCCCGAGCTAAAGGGTATGTCCTACTAGGAGAGGTTAAGGAAATCGACCTGACGACACTAGAGGACAGGAGAGATAAGGGACACATGATAACGACATATAAAATACTGAGAGGAATTGTCAAAGTGGACAGAGAAAGAATGTTCCACAGATGGGACACAACAACAAGGGGACACAGTTGGAAGTTGAAGACTCAGGTGAATCAAAGGGATGTTAGGAAGAATTTCTTCAGTCACAGAGTTGTCAGGGAAGTGGAATAGTTTGGGAAGTGATGTAGTGGAGGCAGGTTCCATTCATAGCTTTAAGAAGAGGTATGATAAAGCTCATGGCGCAGGGAGAGTGACCCAGTAGCGGCCAGTGAAGAGGTGGGGCCAGGAGCTATGAATCGACCCTGCAACCACAACTAGGTGAGTACACACACACACACACACACACACACACACACACACAAGACACTGTACACCGTGTACGTCAGGCCCATACTAGAATATGCAGCACCAGTCTGGAACCCACACCTGGTCAAGCACGTAAAGAAACTAGAGAAAGTGCAAAGGTTTGCGACAAGGCTAGTTCCACAACTCAGGGGTCTGTCCTATGAAGAAAGGTTGAGGGAAATAGGACTAACAACACTGGAGGAAAGAAGGGTCAGAGGAGACATGATAACGACATACAAAATACTGCGGGAATCGACAAGGTAGACAGGGACAGGATGTTCCAGAGAGGGAACACAGAAACAAGGGGACACAACTGGAAGCTGAAGACTCAGATGAGTCAAAGGGATGTTAGGAAGCATTTCTTCAGCCACAGAGTAGTCAGGAAGTGGAATAGTCTAGAGAAGATATAGTGGAGGCAGGAACCATACATAGTTTTAAGACGAGGTATGATAAAGCTCATGGAGCAGGAGAGCAGAGACCCAGTAGCGGACAGCGAAGAGGCGGGGCCAGGAGCTGAGTCTCGACCCCTGCAACCACAATTAGGTGAGGTGAATTATGTGAGTACACACACACAGTCATCAGTGGTAACTGGCACGGACTGGGAACTAGTTATTGCTCAAGTCATAGTGTTCTGACTCCCTAGAGGATCCCTGATCAATAGTAAGTTTGCAGCCTGTGTACACACTGACGTGTAAGCCTGATGAAGGACTAGGCTGGTCAGGTGCTTGTCTCTGTACGTGAAAATTGGCCACGGTGTTGAAAGCAGCTGCTGTTGTTGGATTTTCGTGTATATGTAATGTTAAATAGACATAGGCCCATCTGAACTATGATGTCAGCACGCTTCTGGCAAGGCAGGGATTGCATGAATGATGGTAGATGTGTGTTTTTTATTGTTTTTGAGTAACCCTAAATAGGTGGGAGATGACCAGGCTTAAGACAGACATTGTTTTCTGAACAAGAACACTCCCGTTGATTATCAACCAACAGGAGGAGATGAACAGAACATTATTGGGCTATATAATACTAACCATAACACTAACAAGTATTAACTTACAATAACAAGTGTTCAAATATACCTTACAAACACAGTACTTTCTATGAGGTGATTATTCTTGTTCTATCTACTGACGTATGTGTATGTGTCCTGCCTTGCCCGCAGATGTCAATATTATGAGTGTCCTGCCTTGCCCGCAGATGTCAATATTATGAGTGTCCTGCCTTGCCCGCAGATGTCAATATTATGAGTGTCCTGCCTTGCCCGCAGATGTCAATATTATGAGTGTCCTGCCTTGCCCGCAGATGTCAATATTATGAGTGTCCTGCCTTGCCCGCAGATGTCAATATTATGAGTGTCCTGCCTTGCCCGCAGATGTCAATATTATGAGTGTCCTGCCTTGCCCGCAGATGTCAATATTATGAGTGTCCTGCCTTGCCCGCAGATGTCAATATTATGAGTGTCCTGCCTTGCCCGCAGATGTCAATATTCTGTGTGTACTCTCTTGGCCTTACGTGCCAATATTGTGTTTTGCCTTACTGTCAGTGCCAATAATATGTGTGTATTGTCTTGCTCTCAGTGCCAATGTGTTTGGTTGACAATCAGTGCCATTACTCTCCCCAGCTAAGAATCACCGTGTCTTTCCCAGCTAATTCGCTGCATTCCTAACTAATCCTTGGTTAATTATACTCTAGCTGCTGATAAAGCTGGGATAGCGAAAGGCTTCCAGCTCTATTTGTGGACATTATAAACTCTGAAGGATGTAAGGAAATACTTCTTTAGTCTTCATGGCAAGGAACTTGCATACAAACACTCATACATATATACGTAATTATAAACAGACATAAATGCTCTGCACATATATAAATAAACATACACACCATATATATATATATATATATATATATATATATATATATATATATATATATATATATATATATATATATATATTATATATATATATATATATATATATATATATATATATATATATATATATATATATATATATATATATATATATATATTATTATTATTATTATTATTAACACATCGGCCGATTCCCACCAAGGCAGGGTGACCCGGGAAAGATAAACTTTCATCATCATTCACTCCATCACTGTCTTGCCAGAGGGGTGCTTTACACTACAGTTATAAAACTGCAACATTAACACCCCTCTTTCAGAGTGGAGACACTGCTCCAGGACTCAAGTCCGGCCTGCCGGTTTCCATGAATGCCTTCATAAATGTTACTTTGCTCACACTCCAACAGCACGTCAAGTATTAAAAACCATTAAAAACCATTCTCTCCTATCAAATACGATCACGCATGCTTGCTGGAAGTCCAAGCCCCTCGCACACAAAATCTCTTTTACCCCCTCCCTCCATCCTTTCCTAGGCCGACCCCTACCCCGTCTTCCCTCCACTACAGATTTATACGCTCTCGAAGTCATTCTGTTTCGTTCCATTCTCTCTACGTGTCCGAAACACCTCAACAACCCCTCCTCAGCCCTGTGGATAATAGTTTTGGTAATCCCGCACCTCCTCCTAATTTCCAAACTACGAATTCTCTGCATTACATTCACACCACACATTGTCTCAGACATGACATCTCCACTGCCTCCAGCCTTCTCCTCGTTGTAACATTCATCACCCATGCTTCACACCCATATAAGTGTTGGTATAACTATACTCTCATACATTCCCCTCTTTACTTCCACAGGACAAAGTTCTTTGTCTACACAGGTTCCGAAGTGTACCACTCACCCTTTTCCCCCTCATCAATTCTGTGATTCACCTCATCCTTCATAGACCCATCTGCTGACACGTCCACTCCTAAATATCTGAATACATTCACCTCCTCTATACTCTCTCCCTCGAGTCTGATATCCATTCTTTCCTCACCTAATCTTTTTGTTATTCTCATCATCTTACTCTTTCCTATAATCCTCTTTCACCTGTTCTTAGTAATTTATATATGGAATTTTTCGAAACAAGATTGCTTAACACAATCCTTCCCAATAGAGCTAAGTGGTATAGAAATGTTGATGATATTTTGTGCCTTATGCCTAAGAATGTAGACATAAACCATTTCCTTGTTAAATTAAATAGCTTAGCTCATTCTATAAATTTTACTGTTGAATTCGAAGTAAATAACTCATTGCCCTTCCTAGATGTTTTTATTATTAAGGGTAACATTGATTTTAAATTTAAAATTTACAGAAAACCTACAAATAATTGTTCCTATGTACACTATTACTCTTCACATCAAGATAGAGTTAAAGTGTCGGGTTTCTCTTCTATGTTTTTGAGAGCTTTACGTATTTGTAGTCCAGAGTTCATAGATGAAGAAATCTCTAAAATTTATGAAATAGCTAATGATTTAAAATACCCAAGAAGCATAATTGATAAATCTTTTAAAATAGCTAGAAATACTTTTACAATCCAAAAGGGACAACCAACCTTATTCAACCAAAAATATGTTGGTTCTCCCTTACCATGAAAACTTGGTTGATATGCCTTTCTTTCTTAAGAATTTTAATATCAAAGTTGTATTAAAAAATCTTGATACAGTAAAAAGACTTTTGATAAAAAATTCCCCCCAAAATGCTGACGGATGTGTCTATAAGATTCCCTGTAAAATATGCGATAAAGTTTAT
The DNA here is from genome assembly GCA_009830355.1 of Cherax destructor. Classification (NCBI taxonomy): domain Eukaryota; kingdom Metazoa; phylum Arthropoda; class Malacostraca; order Decapoda; family Parastacidae; genus Cherax; species Cherax destructor. The sequence continues at coordinate 12,172 of WNWK01017667.1, forward strand.
TATGGTCAAACTGGTAAAAGTCTTGAACTAAGATTAAAACAACATAAATATAGCATTAGAACTGGACAAGATTCTAATGCTCTATTTATTCAGGTCCTTTCTTATGTTCCTCTTCACAGAGTCGTGCGATGTTACGCTACTGTGAGGTGTAGTCTTTGTTAGTGTAATGTGACTGTGAGGTGTAGTCTCGCCCCTTATATAAGCCTTCTTGTCATGTTTTCTTTTATAGTTCCTTGATAATGTGAGTAGTCACGAATGCGCTTGGAATTCCTCTATTTTTCATAGTGGTTGTCTTGCATATATATATATATATATATATATATATATATATATATATATATATATATATATATATATATATATATATATATATATATATATATATATATATATATATATATATATATATATATATATATATATATATATATATATATATATATATATATATATATATATATATATATATATATATATATATATATATATATATATATATATATATATATATATATATATATATATATATATATATATATATATATATATATATATATATATATATATAAATTTATTATATAGTGTGTGTGTGTTTATTCCTACACGTATCCACACGATTATACATACATGTGTATTTGCATGTATGAGCATATTCATAATGTATCAATATGGAGTAGTAATACAGTTTTTTGACTCAAGTGAAGAAAAAATGATGAGGTTGAATACAGTTTGACTCAAGGAAAAAAAATGATGAGGATTGAGAGAGAGAGAGAGAGAGAGAGAGGAGAGAGAGAGAGAGAGAGAGAGAGAGAGAGAGAGAGAGAGAAGAGAGAGAGAGAGAGAGAGAGAGAGAGAGAAAGTGAGAGAGATGGGGAGAGAGAGAGAGAGAGAGAAAGTAGAGAGAGAAAGTGAGAGAGAGAAAGTGAGAGAGGGAAAGTGAGAGAGAGGGAGAGAGATAGAGAGATATATAGAAAGTGAGAGAGAGGGAGAGAGAGAGAGCGCGCATTACAGTAGCCAGCGCTAAACGTAGCGTTTTAGGGAGTATACCTTAGCATATACCAACAGAGCAAAGTCAGGCGATGTATGTTGGTCATCGGGGAAGAATAGTGAACAAATTGCCTGGGGCAAAGGACAGTAAATAATGAAACTGACGGAATAATGATAATCAGCTAACTTTAGTCAATTATTGGTGGTATCCTTTACCTTCACATAGAGAGAGAGAGAGAGAGAGAGAGAGAGAGAGAGAGAGACTCTCTCTGGGAGACGGTAACTCGACACCTGGAATATACCTGGAGAGGGTTTCGGGGGTCAACGCCCCCGCGGCGCGGTCTGTAAACAAGCCCCGTGGTGGATCAGGGCCTGATCAACCAGGCTGTACGAACCATAGCCCGGCTGGTCAGGTGCCTGTCCAGCACCTTCTTAAAGACAGCCAGGGGTCTATTGATAATCCCCTTTATGTATGCTGGAAGGCAGTTGAACAGACTTGGGCTCCTGACACTTATTGTGTTGTCTCATATCGTGCTAGTGGCACCCCTGCTTTTCATTGCGGGGATGTTGCATCGTCTGCCGAATCTTTTGTTTTCATTAGGAGTGATTTTCGTGTGCAAGTTTGGTACTAATCCCTCTTGGATTTTCGAAGTGTATATAATCATGTATCTCTCCCGCCTGCGTTCCAGGGAGTACAGGTTGAGGATCTTCAAGCGTTCCCAGTAATTTGGAGTTTTATCGCAGTTATGTGTGCCGTGAAGGTTCTCTGTACATTTTCTAGGTCAGCAATTTCACCTGCCTTGAAATGTGCTGTTAGTGTGCAGAAATATTCCAGCCTAGATAGAACAAGCAACCTGTCGAGCGTCATCATTGGCTTGACATCCCTAGTTTTGAAGGTTCTCATTATCTATCCTGTCATTTTTCTAGCAGATGTGATTGATACACTGTTATGGTCTTTGAAGTTAAGATCCTCTGACATGATCACTCCCAGGTCTTTTACATTAGTTTTTCGCTCTGTTGTGTGGTTGGAATTTGTTTTATACTCCGATGTAGTTTTAATTTTCTCACGTTTTCCACATCGCTTTTTCTCATTATTGTATTTCATATTGTTTTCTGCGGCCCATTTCAAGATTTGGTTGACGTCCGCCTGGAGTCTTGTGGTGTCTTCAATGGAGGGCACTGTCATGCAAATTCGGGTGTCATCTGCAAAGGAAAACACGGTGCTGTGGCTTACATCCCTGTCTATGTCAGATATGAGGATGAGGAACATCATGGGAGCGAGTACTGTGCCTTGTGGAACAGAGCTTTTCACCGTAGCCGACTCAGACTTTACTCTGTTTATTACTACTCTTTGTGTTCTATTTGTTAGGAAATTATAGATCCATCTACCAACTTTTCCTGTTATTCCTTTATCACGCATTTTGTGTGCTATTACACCATGGTCAGACTTGTCAAAGGCTTTTCCAAAGTCAGTGTATACTTCATCAGCGTTTTCTTTGTCTTCTAGAGCATCCAGGACCTTGTCATAGTGGTCCAGTAGTTGGGACAGACAGGAGCGACCTGCTCTAAACCCATGTTGTCCTGGGTTGTGTAACTGATGGGTATCTAGATGAGTGGCGATCTTGCTTCTTAGAACCCTTTCAAATATTTTTATGATATGGGACGTTAGCGTTATTGGTCTGTAGTTCTTTGCTATTGCTTTACTGCCCCCTTTGTGGAGTGGGGCTATGTCTGTTGTTTTTACCAGCTGTGGGACGAGCCCTGTGCCCATGCTCCCTCGCCATAGGATGTTAAAAGCACGTGATAGGGGCTTCTTGCAGTTCTTGATGAACACGGAGTTCCATGAGTCTGGGCCTGGAGCAGAGTGCATGGACATGTCATTTATCGCCTTTTCGAAGTCATTTGGCGTCAGGATAATATCAGTTAAGTTCGAGTCTACCAAATTCTGTGTCTCTCATAAAAAAATCATTTAGGTCATCGACTCTCAGTCTGGTTAGCGGCTCGCTAAAAACTGAGTCATATTGGGACTTGAGTAGCTCACTTATTTCCTCGCTGTCATCTGTTTAGGACCCATCTCGTTTAAGTAAGGTCCAATACTGGATGTTGTTCTCGACTTTGACTGGGCATAAGAAAAGAAATATTTTGGGTTTCTTTCAATTTCATTTATGGCTTTTAGTTCTTCCCGCGTATCTTGGCTCCTGTAAGATTCCTTTAACTTTAGTTCGATGTTTGCTAGTTCTCTGACCAGTGCCTCCCTACGTATTATAGATATATTGGTCTCTTTTAGCCGCTCTGTTATTCTTTGCCTTCGTCTATATAGGGAGAGCCTTTCTCTTTCTAGTTTACATCTTGTCTTTTTGCCTTGAGCATACCTCGAGTGTGACAGAATAAATTTGTTTTAGACATAGGCTTGGATCCGAGTTGCATAGGCACCAGCCCTAAAACGATGCACCAAGTTCCTCACTTAACACTCACACACACCAACATTCTCTACTATTTCTGCTCTACTTATTCTCATGTGTTCTTTGTCTTCTATACTTCTTCCATTCTCTAGCACACTTGGTTTCGGCCTCCCTACACCTTTGGGTGAACCAAGGGCTCGTCCTGGCCTTCTCGTTATTGTTGTTACCCTTTAGTACAAACCTCTCCTCTGCTTCCTTGCATATTGTTGTCACATATTCCATCATCTCCGTGCCAGTACTCTGTCCCACTGATCCTCGAGTGTACTCACCTAATTGTGGTTGCAGAGGACGAGTCTCAGCTCCTGGACCCGCCTCTTCACTGATCGCTATTGGGTCCTCTCTCTCCCTGCTCCATGAGCTTTATTATAGAGCAGGGAGTGAGAGGACCCAGTAGCGATCAGTGAAGAGGCGGGGCCAGGAGGTGAGTCTCGACCCCTGCAACCACAATTAGGTGAGTACACTCGAGGTTCAGTGGGACAGAGTACTGGCACGGAGATGATGGAATATGTGAGAACAATATGCAAGGAAGCAGAGGAGAGGTTTGTACCAAAGGGTAACAGAAATAACGAGAAGGCCAGGACAGCCCTGTTCACCCAAGTGTAGGGAGGCCAAACCAAGTGTGATAGAGAATGGAAAATATAGAAGGCAAAGGACCCAGGAGAATAAGGAGAGCAGTCGTAGAGCCAGAAATGAATATTTTCATGTGTGTGTGTGTGTGTGTGTGTGTGTGTGTACGTGTGTGTGTATGTGTGTGTGTCTGTATGTGTGTGTGTACGTGTGTGTGTGTATGTATGTGTGTGTGTGTGTGTGTATATGTGTGCGTGTGTCTGTGTTTTGTGAAACAAAGAAAATGCTGTTAGCTATTGTCCTATAAGACACACCTCTCGTGATCAATATCCAATCACAGCGCTTGTATGTTTCTTTCAAGCAATGACGTTATCCAATCGTAGTTGAGCAAACATGACAACGCTCAGATAAAATGCGGTGCGGATGTTGCGGGTGTGATTCAGGTGGAAGCCGCTCCGTCGCGTAGTCTACCTCAGTTACCTTGCCATCTTATATTGTGCGAGGTTGTTTACAATAGTAAGTTGGTTATTGTACTTTGTTGATCGAAAGTATTTGAAAGATTAGTAGTGTTACATATAAAATTAAAAATCTCACTGATTGTTACTATAATACACTGTCACAATGTGACGACAAAGATTCTCTTAAAGTGTTTCCAGTACCCACAATGTCGTCAGTCATGTTATTCTGTAATACCTTACTCATTCTGTACGATACAGCTGTATCTTGCTCCAGTCCATCATCTTCTGTCCGTTCTTGTCATTCTTCTAATCCATTATACATACAGTATGTTGATAAATTAGACACATGTGCAACACTTGGGTATCTTTATTGAGGAAACGTTTCGCCACACAGTGGCTTCATCAGTCCATACAAAGGAGAATCGTGAAGAACAGGAGGAGTGTGAGGTTGTCAGTCCCTCAATCTTGATTGATGGACTGACAACATCGACTCAAGATTGAGGGACTGACAACCTCACACTCCTCCTGTTCTTCACGATTCTTCTTTGTATGGACTAATGAAGCCACTATGTGGCGAAACGTTTCCTCAATAAAGATACCCAAGTGTTGCATATGTGTCTAATTTACCAACTCATCGGTTCTCTGAACCATTCATTCACATATATATGTTAATATTGGTTTGTTTGATTGTGTTTCTATAATCTAGTCCACATGAAAATCGGTCCAAATTTGGTCAGAGGTTCCAGTATACCGATGAGGAATTATTTAGCAATATTGTGATCCAAGATTTTAATTAATGAGGTGGTTATGGCAGCGCTCCTCGGGGCGAGGACTGTTTTTTTATTACTCTTTGCTAAGTGACACATCATTTTAAAGCTCATTTTACGTTGATTCTAAACACGTATGTTTTCTATCCATTGTATTTATTGAGGCGAAAAAAAACGTATATGTTTAAACCTAACCCGATCAGTTTTAATTCAAAAAAGTTATAAAGGAATAAATCTCCCCATACTGCCTTCTGAAAGGAGGGGTAGAGCGGTGATCCTCCCCACACCTGCCACCTGACAGATAAGGATATCCTCCCCACACCTGCCACCTGACAGATGGGAATATCCTCCCCACACCTGCCACCTGACAGATGGGGACGGTGAAGTCTCCTCAGTGTTTGTCTGCTGACAAAATAATGGTGGTGTGTGAACACCAACACCAGTCACCTGACAAGGAGACTGGTGTTGTGGTGTGCTGTGATGTGACATCTCCCCGTCAAGGCAGGCGCATGGGAGAACATCTTCCCGTCAAGGCAGGCGCTGGGGAGAGCATCTTCCCGTCAAGGCAGGAGCTGGGGACAACATCTTCCCGTCAAGCAGGCGCTGGGGAGAACATCTCCCGTCAAAGCAGGCGCTGGGGAGAACATCTTCCCGTCAAGGCAGGCGCTGGGGAGAACATCTTCCCGTCAAGGCAGGCGCTGGGGAGAGCATCTTCCCGTCAAGGCAGGAGCTGGGGAGAACATCTCCCCGTCAAGGCAGGCGCTGGGGAGAACATCTCCCGTCAAGGCAGGCGCTGGGGAGAACATCTCCCCGTCAAGGCAGGCGTTGGGGAGAACATCTCTCCGTCATGGCAGGCGCTGGGGACAACATCTCCCCGTCAGGGCAGGCGCTGGGGAGAACATCTCTCCTTCATGGCAAGCGCTGGGGACAACATCTCCCCGTCAAGGCAGGCGCTGGGGAGAACATCTCTACATCAAGGCAGGCGCTGGGGACAACATCTCCCCGTCAAGGCAGGCGCTGGGGAGAACATCTACCCGTCAAGGCAGGCGCTAGGGAGAACATCTCTCCGTCATGGCAGGCGCTGGTTAGAACATCTTCCCGTCAAGACAGGCGCTGGGTAGAACATCTCCCCGTCAGGGCAGGCGCTGGGGAGAACATCTCTCCATCAAAGCAGGCGCTGGGGACAACATCTCCCCGTCAAGGCAGGCGCTGGGGAGAACATCTACCCGTCAAGGCAGGCGCTGGGGAGAACATCTATCCGTCAAGGCAGGCGCTGGTTAGAACATCTCCCCGTCAAGGCAAGCGCTGGGGACAACATCTCCCCGTCATAACAGGCGCTGGTTAGAACATCTTCCCGTCAAGGCAGGCGCTGGTTAGAACATCTCCCCGTCAGGGCAGGCGCTGGGGAGAACAACTCTCCGTCAAGGCAGGCGCTGGTTAGAACATCTCCCCGTCAAGGCAGGCGCTGGGGACAACATCTCCCCGTCAAGGCAGGCGCTGGTTAGAACATCTCCCGTCAAGGCAGGCGCTGGTTAGAACATCTCCCCGTCAAGGCAGGCGCTGGTTAGAACATCTCCCCGTCAAGGCAGGCGCTGGGGACAACATCTCCACGTCAAGGCAGGTGCTGGTTAGAACATCTTCCCGTCAAGGCAGGCGCTGGGGAGAACATCTACCCGTCAAGGCAGGCGCTGGGGACAACATCTCCCCGTCAAGGCAGGCGCTGGGGACAACATCTTCCCGTCAAGGCAGGCGCTGGGGAGAGCATCTTCCCGTCAAGGCAGGAGCTGGGGAGAACATCTTCCCGTCAAGGCAGGCGCTGGGGACAACATCTTCCCGTCATGGCAGGCGCTGGGGAGAACATCTCCCCGTCAAGGCAAGCGCTGGGGAGAACATCTTCCCGTCATGGCAGGCACTGGGGAGAACATCTCCCCGTCAAGGCAGGCACTGGGGAGAACATCTCCCCGTCAAGGCAGGCGCTGGGGAGAACATCTCCCCGTCAAGGCAGGCGCTGGGGAGAACATCTTCCCGTCAAGGCAAGCGCTGGTTAGAACATCTTCCTGTCATAGCAGGAGCTGGGGACAACATCTCCCCGTCAAGGCAGGCGCTGGGGAGAACATCTCCCCGTTAAGGCAGGCACTGGGGAGAACATCTCCCCGTCAAGGCAGGCGCTGGGGAGAACATCTCTCCGTCATGCAGGCGCTGGGGACATCTCCCCGTCAAGGCAGGCGCTGGGGAGAACATCTCCCCGTCAAGGCAGGCGCTGGGGAGAACATCTCTCCGTCATGGCAGGCGCTGGGGACAACATCTCCCCGTCAAGGCAGGCGCTGGTTAGAACATCTTCCCGTCAAGGCAGGCGCTGGGGAGAACATCTACCCGTCAAGGCAGGCGCTGGTTACAACATATCCCCGTCAAGGCAGGCGGTGGGGACATCTCCCCGTCAAGGCAGGCGCTGGTTAGAACATCTCCCCGTCAAGGCAGGCGCTGGTTAGAACATCTCCCCGTCAAGGCAGGCGGTGGGGACAACATCTACCCGTCAAGGCAGGCGCTGGTTACAACATCTTCCCGTCAAGGCAGGCGCTGGGGACAACATCTCCCCGTCAAGGCAGGCGCTGGTTAGAACATCTCCCCGTCAAGGCAGGCGCTGGTTAGAACATCTCCCCGTCATGGCAGGCGCTGGGGACAACATCTCCCCGTCAAGGCAGGCGCTGGGGACAACATCTCCCCGTCAAGGCAGACGCTGGGGACAACATCTTCCCGTCAAGGCAGGCGCTGGGGAGAGCATCTTCCCGTCAAGGCAGGAGCTGGGGAGAACATCTTCCCGTCAAGGCAGGCGCTGGGGACAACATCTTCCCGTCATGGCAGGCGCTGGGAGAACATCTCCCGTCAAGGCAAGCGCTGGGAGAACATCTTCCCGTCATGGCAGGCACTGGGGAGAACATCTCCCCGTCAAGGCAGGCACTAGGGAGAACATCTTCCCGTCAAGGCAGGCGCTGGGGAGAACATCTCCCCGTCAAGGCAGGCGCTGGGGAGAACATCTTCCCGTCATGGCAGGCACTGGGGAGAACATCTCCCCTTCAAGGCAGGCACTGGGGAGAACATCTCCCCGTCAAGGCAGGCGCTGGGGAGAACATCTCTCCGTCAAGGCAGGCGCTGGTTAGAACATCTCCCCGTCATGGCAGGCGCTGGGGAGAACATCTCCCCGTCAAGGCAGGCGCTGGTTAGAACATCTCCCCGTCAAGGCAGGCGCTGGGGAGAATATCTCTCCGTCAAGGCAGGCGCTGGGGACAACATCTTCCCGTCAAGGCAAGCGCTGGGGAGAACATCTTCCCGTCAAGGCAGGCGCTGGGGAGAACATCTTCCCGTCAAGGCAGGCGCAATTCTTATCAAATATAAATGAATTAGTTAATTTAAAATACATATTTACATAAATTTACATCATATAAATATGAATGAAAAGCTCTGTTTTTTCCCTGTGATTAAGAGGAAATCAAATACTGCACTTTCAATATAAATGCCATGCGGTGTATATAGTCTTTTGTCCCTCTTATCAGTGGTGTTCCTTTACGAGGAATAAAAACCCTGGTAGACAGAGAATTGTGTATCTGCAGCGCATTCTCTTAATCAAAGTTGATATTTTGCTGTTGCTAACACAGTCGTATTAGTGACTGTTTATTAACCTTAAACAGCAGCTATGTGCTTATATATTATGAAAGGCCTTTGATGGGATCAATCTTTTTTTCTATTTACGCTTCAATTTTTTTCCCTCTAAGCAAAATTTCATGTTATATTTGGTAAATTTTGTTAACAGACGACAATCTATTCGAATTAAATCTATCCAAACTAAACCCAACCTAACCTAATCTGAATGACATTAAAGGAAAATTTGCTAAGACAATACTCATATATTGGAAATCGTCTTGGAGCTGGGGAGGACGTGTTCCTATGTCAGTTTTTCTTATTCTCTATTTTAGAGGTTAAGGTATTCCAGTCGAGTGGTGCAAAAAGTCATGCAGACTTAATGAGTCTAGTGTAGTCGATAGGTTTTAAACCTGATATATCAACCTCTCTACGAAAAGCTCGTTGAAAACTTAATCCATACTAGTAAATTCTAAGTCGATTTCTGACTAACAGATTTCGTAATAAAATTGTATTTGTTAGTTTCGTCAGGTTAGATTGTCGCTTTTTTTTTAAATTAATCAATCATTACGTACGACAACGCTAATATATGTAATAGTAGACGAAGGAGAAGCACGAACACAAAACTGTCATAGTGTTAGTAATGCCTCTTTGATGCCTCTGTGTTGGCCAGGATCAGAGGACAGGTGGCACTCATGAGTCCGGGGCAAGACATAACTTTCGGACATGTAGTTGATTCAGCCTTTATTATGAGGTACATATTTACTCTTCGTTAGTTAAGCAGGTATTGGAAAAAAATAAAATTTAAGAGAAAAAAATGTTTATGAAAGGATAACAGGAATTTGCAGAGTATCTGATTTAAAAATGAGACTTTCAAACTTTAGCATTGTCTAATGTTCATACTGTAAATTACGATTTCAGTAAACATAGGTATATAAATAAACTATGATATAAAAGTAATGTATGGTTATATATATATATATATATATATATATATATATATATATATATATATATATATATATATATATATATATATATACGCTTAGTATTCGCAAGAACAGGCGAAATATCCACAAACAGTGATCTCTGGCCGGAGGAGACTCGAACCTGCCTTGGATCAAAACGTCAAGCGTGAGTTGGGCGCCAAGGTATTGGTCCAGTGGTACGGTCGGTAAAGCACTGCGTACCTTGTTGCAAGGTTCGTAAGTTCTAGTCTCCTTCGGCCAGAGATCAGTGTATATATATATATATATATATATATATATATATATATCTGTCTACCAACTTGGTAGTAGGTTGGTAGACAGCAACCACCCAGGGAGGTACCACCGTCCTGCCAAGTAATTGTGAAACAGAAACCTGTAACTGTTTTACATGATGGTAGGATTGCTGGTGTCATTTTCTGTGTCATAAACACGCTGGATAACAGGTATATCTTGCTACTTCTACTTACACTTAGGTCACACTACACAGCATGCACATGCATATATATACATACATACGCATATCTAGGTTTTTCTTCTTTTTTCTTAATAGCTCTTGTTCTTCTTTATTTCCTCTTTTGTCCATGGAAAAGTGGAAAAGAATCTTTCCTCCGTAAGCCATGCGTGTCGTATGAAGCGACTAAAATGTAGGAAGCAATGGGCTAGTAACTCCTTCTCCTGTATACATTTACTAAAAAAGAGAAGAATTTTTTTTGTATTAAACTGGGATGTTTGAATTGCGTGGATGTAGTGCGGATGATAAGAAAGAGATGATTGCTGATGTTATGAATGAAAAGAAGTTGGATGTCCTGGCCCTAAGCGAAACAAAGCTGAAGGGGTTAGGCGAGTTTCAGTGGGGAGAAATAAATGGGATTAAGTCAGTAGTATCTGAGAGAGTTAGAGCTAAGGAAGGAGTAGCAATAATGTTGAAAGATCAGTTATGGAAGGAGAAGAGGGAATATAAATGTATAAATTTAAGGATTATGTGGATCAAATTAAGGGTCGGATGCGAAAAGTGGGTCATAATAAGCGTGTATGCACCTGGAGAAGAGAGGAGTGTAGAGGAGAGAGAGAGATTTTGGGAGATGTTAAGCGAAAGTATAAGAACTTTTGAACCAAGTGAGAGAGTAATTGTGGTAGGGGACCTAAATGCTAAAGTAGGAAAAACATGTAGAGAGGGTGTGGTAGGTAAGTTTGGGGTGCCAGGTGTAAATAATAATGGGAGCCCTTTAATTGAACTTTGTATTGAAAGGGGTTTATTAACTAAAAGAGGAGGCAGTTAGGGTAAGATATAAACAACTATTGGAGGATAGATGGGCTAGTGTAAATAATAATGGGAGCCCTTTAATTGAACTTTGAATAGAAAGGGGTTTAGTTATAGGCAATACATATTTTAAGAAAAGAGGATAAATAAGTATACAAGATATGATGTAGGTCATAATAACTGTAGTTTGTTGGACTACATATTGGTAGATAAAAGACTGTTGAGTAGAGTTCAGGATGTACATGTTTATAGAGGAGCCACAGATATATCTGGATAGATGGGCTAGTGTAAATAATAATGGGAGCCCATTAATTGAACTTTGTATAGAAAGGCGTTTAGTTATAGGCAATACATATTTTAAGAAAAAGAGGATAAATAAGTATACAAGATATGATGTAGGGCGTAATGACAGTAGTTTGTTGGACTATGTATTGGTAGATAAAAGACTGTTGAGTAGACTTCAGGATGTACATGTTTATAGAGGAGCCACAGATATATCAGATCACTTTTTAGTTGCAGCTTCAGTGAGAGTAAAAGATAGATGGGATACAAGGAAAATAGAAGCAACAAGTAAGAGAGAGGTGGAGGTATATTAACTAAAAGAGGAGGCAGTTAGGGTAAGATATAAACAACTATTGGAGGATAGATGGGGTAGTGAGAGCATAGGCAACGGGGTTGAAGATGTATGGGGTAGGTTTAAGAATGTAGTGTTAGAGTGTTCAGCAGAAGTTTGTGGTTATAGGAAAGTGGGTGCAGAAGGGAAGAAGAGCGATTGGTGGAATGATGATTTAAAGAGAGTAGTAAGGTAGAAAAAGTTAGCATATGAGAGGTTTTTACAAAGTAGAAGTGATGCAAGGAGGGACGAGTATATGGAGAGAAAAAGAGTGGTGAACCAATGTAAAAAGAGCAAAGGAGAGAGTGGGTGAGATTATATCAACGAATTTTGATGAAAATAAGAAAAAGTTTTGGAGTGAGATTAATAAGTTGAGGAAGCCTAGGGAATGAATGGATTTGACAGTTAAAAATAGGAGAGGAGAGTTATTAAATGGAGAGTTAGAGGAATCGGGAAATTGGAGGGAATATTTTGAGGAATTGTTAAATGTTGATGAAGCTGTGATTTCGTGTATAGGGCAAGGAGGAATAACATCTTGTAGGATTGAGGAAGAGCCAGTTGTGAGTGTGGAGGAAGTTCGTGGTTCAGTGGGTAAAATGAAAGGGGGTAAGGCAGCTGGGATTGATGGGATAAAGATAGAAATGTTAAAAGAAGGTAGATATATAGTTTTTGAGTGGTTGGTGCTATTATTTAATAAATGTATAGAAGAGGATAAGGTACCTAGGGATTGGCAGAGAGCATGCATAGTTCCTTTGTATAAAGGCAAAGGGGACAAAAGAGAGTGCAAAAATTATAGAGGAATAAGTCTGTTGAGTATACCTGGTAAAGTGTATGGTAGAGTTATTATTGAAAGAATTAAGAGCAAGACGGAGAGTAGGAGAGCAGATGAACAAGGAGGTTTTAGGAAAGGTAGAGGGTGTGTAGACCAAGTGTTTACAGTGAAACATATAGGTGAACAGTATTTAGATAAGGGTAAAGAGATTTTTGTGGCATTTATGGATTTGGAAAAGGCGTATGACAGGGTGGTTAGAGGGGCAATGTGGCAGATGTTGCAGGTGTATGAAATAGGAGGTAGGTTACTGAAAGCAGTGAAGAGTTTATACGAGGATAGTGAAGCTCAGGTTAGAGTGTGTAGGAGAGAGGGAGATTATTTCCCAGTAAAAGTAGGCCTTAGACAAAGATGTTGTGATGTCACCATGGCTGTTCAATATATTTATTGATGGGGTTGTAAGAGAAGTGAATGCGCGGGTGTTGACAAGATGTGTGGGGTTAAAAAATAAAGAATCAAATACAAAGTGGGAGTTGTCACAGTTGCTTTTTGCTGATGATACTGTGCTTTTGGGAGATTCTGAAGAGAAGTTGCAGAGGTTGGTGGATGAATTTGGTAGGGTGTGTAAAAGAAGAAAATTGAAAGTGAATATAGGAAAGAGTAAGGTGATGAGGATAACAAAAAGATTAGGTGATGAAAAACTGGATATCAGATTGGAGGGAGAGAGTATGGAGGAGTACTGATATATATATATATATATATATATATATATATATATATATATATATATATATATATATATATATATATATATATATATATATATATATATATATATATAACACCACTGTGACTAGCCAAGGATTCGAACCCATGCTCCTTTCTCCGCCTCATGGTAAACGAAAATCCATGACTCTTTATCCCACAGGACCACGCAATCCTACAAGACCCAAGCACTCAGCCATGTTAGGTGTGTTACCCCTGGTCCGAGGACATACGGTGGTGTGGGTGCCTCTGAGCTAATTTAATTCTCCTCCCGAATCCTTGGCTAGTCGCATTGGTGTTATTGATATATATATATATATATATATATATATATATATATATATATATATATATATATATATATATATATATATATATATATATATATATATATATATATCAGTACTCCTCCATACTTTCTCCCTCCAATCTGATATCCAGTGGACCACAGGCCATGTTCGACACGTCTAACTCAAACTCAGCCACACCCACTCATATATTTGTCCGACCTATATTTAAATCTACCCAAAATTCTCTCCAGTGACGTTATTTGGGACTTTGGTCCATTGCTCAACTTCTTTATTGCCAAACCAATATCTTCACAATATCTGCACACTTCAAGAATATCCCAATAATTCAAAGTTTTTCCGGAGTTGGAAGCGCTGTTGATATATAGTATCAACTTTGTCATCCGTCTCTGCGAAATAATATCCATTGTTTAATACTGAAATTAGAACAAAGAAGCTTAATCTAAACAAGTCATTACCAAAGCTATGTAAAGCTGAAGTATAACCCGATGTCTGCTATCATTTTTATTTCTAGACTTGAAGCCTTATTGCTAACACTTATGTATTGCTAACACTTATGTATTGCTAACACTTGGCTTTAAGTTTCTGCTAACCAGAAAATCTAGATCTATATGTCATTCAGCTTGACTGTTCTCTACAACAGTATGTGTTTTGTGATTTGAACCTCACATTAGTATACAATATAGAACGTCTGGCAATCCTCCGACAACAACATTGTAAATACTCAAATCATATTGTAGATTTCTCGTGTCCTCATCAGAATCATCAGTCTCGTGTCCTCATCAGAATCATCAGTCTCGTGTCCTCATCAGAATCATCAGTCTCGTGTCCTCATCAGAATCATCAGTCTCGTGTCCTCGTCAGAATCATCAGTTTCGTGTCCTCATCAGAATCATCAGTCTCGTGTCCTCATCAGAATCATCAGTCTCGTGTCCTCGTCAGAATCATCAGTTTCGTGTCCTCATCAGAATCATCAGTCTCGTGTCCTCATCAGAATCATCAGTCTCGTGTCCTCATCAGAATTATCAGTCTCGTGTCCTCATCAGAATCATCTGTCTCGTGTCCTCATCAGAATCATCAGTCTCGTGTCCTCGTCAGAATCATCAGTCTCGTGTCCTCATCAGAATCATCAGTCTCGTGTCCTCATCAGAATCATCAGTCTCGTGTCCTCATCAGAATCATCAGTCTCGTGTCCTCATCAGAATCATCAGTCTCGTGTTCTCGTCAGAATCATCAGTCTCGTGTCCTCATCAGAACCATCAGTCTCGTGTCCTCATCAGAATCATCAGTCTCGTGTCCTCATCAGAATCATCAGTCTCGTGTCCTCGTCAGAATCATCAGTCTCGTGTCCTCGTCAGAATCATCAGTCTCGTGTCCTCATCAGAATCATCAGAAAACATTCAAGTTTATTTATTTTTGTGTCATCGACAAAGCTACGTTTGTCCTCCACATTAAACATGCAAGTTAATCTCTCATCGTCGTCGTATCTGGAGACCGTAAACAATAAGCGTCCTAGTACCATACCCATTCTGATTTTTCTTCATTAATGTAAAATCTGTTGCCTATGAGTCAATTATGTTTTGACCCAAATGTAAATTGTTTCTCATGTACCAGTATTTTATATGTACTTATCATGTCTCCCTTATCCCTCCTCTCCTCCAGTGTCTTCAGGTCGATTTCCTTTAACCTTTTTTCGAAGGACTAGTCCTGTTGCATACCTTTGCACTCTCTCTAATTTCTTGATGCGCTTGACCAGGTGCTGCGTACCTCAAACTGGTGATGCATACCTCAATATGGGCCTTACGTACACGGTGTACAGAGTCTTGAACGATTCCTTACTGAGGTGTCAAAACGCTGCTCTTAGGTTTGCCAGGCGCCCATATGATGCAACAGTTATCTGGTTGATGTGCGCCTTAGATGTGCTAGGTATTAAACTCACCCCAAGATTCTTTTCCTTGAGTGAGGTTCGCAGTTTTTGTTCCCCTAGCCTGCACTCTGCCCTTTCCCTAGCCTGCACTCTGCCCTTCCCCTAGCCTGCACTCTGCCCTTTCCCTAGCCTGCACTCTGCCCTTCACCTAGCCTGCACTCTGCCCTTTCCCTAGCCTGCACTCTGCCCTTTCCCTAGCCTGCACTCTGCCCTTCCCCTAGCCTGCACTCTGCCCTTCCCCTACCTGTGTGTTTGTGTGTATGAAATTCCGTACGTATGTGCACTTTCATATGTATACATATGTGTATTTATGTGCATATCTAAGTATATGTGTTTTTGTGTTTACATATCTATTTTTTATGCATGCGTGTGAAAATTTAATATATGAGTGAATGAATCAACGTACTTACACACACACCCACACCCACACACACACACACACACACACACACAGGCCAGGAGCTATGACTCGACCCCTCCAACCACAACTAGATGAGTAACACACACACACACACAAGGTGGTAATTGCAGTGATGTATAACCCACCAGAGAATAGCAGGAGCCTAAGGCAAGAGTATGATGAGAGCAATAGAGCGATGGTTGACACACTGACGGAAGTGGCCAGAAGGGCTCATGCGAGCAGGGCAAAGCTGCTGATTATGGGTGACTTCAACCACAAGGAAATCGACTGGGAGAACCTGGAGCAACATGGGGGCCCAGAAACGTGGAGAGCTAAGATGATGAAACTGGTACTGGAAAGCCTCAATTACCAGCACGTAAGGGACACTACCATAGAAAGAGGAGAGGATGAACCAGCGAGACTGGACCTAGTATTCACCTTCAGTAGTATAGATATTGAGAACATCACATATGAAAGATCCCTCGTGACCAGTGGTCATGTGGTTCTGAACTTCGAATGCATAGTAGAGATACAAGTGGAGAGAGAAGCAGGAAGGAATGGACGAATGAAGCTAAACTACAAGAAAGTGGACTACACAGGTATGAAGAATTTCCTGCACGGGGTTCAGTGGAACAGAGAACTGGCAGGAAAGTTAGTAAACGAGATGACGGAATATGTGACAACAATATGCAAAGAAGCTAAGGAGTGGCTTGTACACAAGGGTACGAGAAAGCCAGGATGAGCCCTTGGTTCACCCAAAGAAGTATAGAAAGCAAAGGACCCAGGAGAATAAGGAGAGTAGTCGTAGAGCCAAAAATGAATACGCACAGGTAAGAAGAGAGGCCCAACAACAATACGAAAATGACAAAGCAGCAAAAGCCAAATCTGACCAGAAGCTGTTGTGCAGCCACATCAGGAGCAAACCAACTGTCAAGGACCAGGTAATCAGGCTAAGGAAGGAAGGAGGGGAGATCACAAGAAACGAACCCGAAGTATGTGAGGAGCTCAACATGAGATCCATAAAAGTGTTCACAGTGGAGACAGAAGGGACTCCAGAAAGACGGAGAGGTGGGGTACACCACCAAGTGTTGGACACAATACATTCAACCGAAGAAGTGAAGAGGCTGCTAAGCGAGCTAGAAACCTCAAAGGCGATGGTGCCGGATAACATCTCTCCATGGGTCCTGAGAGAGGGAGCTGAGGCGCTATGTGTACCACTAACAACAATTTTTAACACATCTATCGAAACAGGGCGACTACCAGAGGTATGAAAGATAGCAAATGTAGTCCCAATTTCTAAAAAATAGACACACGAAGCATTAAACTACAGACCAGTGTCACTAACATGTTTAGTATGCAAAGTCATGGAGAAGATTATCAGGTGAAAAGTGGTGGAGCAACTAGAAAGGAAAGAGCTTATCAACGACAACCAGCACGGGTTCAGGAACGGGAAATCATGTGTCACAAACCTACTGGAGTTCTACGACAGTAAAACAAGAGAGAGAGGGGTGGGTAGATTGCATATTCTTCGACTGTAAGAAGACGTTTTGACACAGTTCCACACAAGAGATTAGTGCAAAAGCTGGAGGACCAGAAAGGGATAACAAAGAAGGCACTACAATGGATCAGTGAATACCTGTCAGGAAGACAACAGCGAGTCATGGTACGTGGCGAGGTGTCAGAGTGGGCGCCGGTGATGAGTGGGGTTCCACAGGGGTCAGTCCTAGGACCGGTGCTGTTTCTGGTATTTGTGAACGACATGACGGAAGGAATAGACTCCGAAGTGTCCCTGTTTGTAGATGATGTGAAGTTGATGAGACGAATTCAATCGGACGAGGACCAGGCAGAACTCCAAAGGGATCTGGACAGTCTGCAGGCCTGGCTCCTGGAGTTCAACCCCACCAAGTGCAAAGTCATGAAGATTGGGGAAGGGCAAATAAGACCGCAGACGGAATACAGTCTAGGGGGGCCAAAGACTACAAACCTCACTCAAGGAAAAGGATCTTTGGGTGATTATAACACCGGACACATCTCCTGAGGTGCACATCAACCAAATAACTGCTGCAGTATACGGGAGCCTAGCAAACCTAAGAACAACATTCCGACATCTTAATAAGAAATCGTTCAGGACCCTGTACACTGTGTACGTTAGGCCCATACTGGAGTATGCAGCACCAGTTTGGAACCCACACCTAGCCAAACATGTAAGAAAACTAAAGAAAGTGCAAAGGTTTCCAGCAAGACTAGTCCCGGAGCTAAGGGGTATGTCCTACGAGGAGAGGTTAAGGGAAATCGATCTGACGACACTGGAAGACAGGAGAGACAGGGAGAATATGATAACAACATACAGAGAGGAATCGACAAGGTGGACAGAGACAGGATGTTCCAGAGATGGGACACAGTAACAAGGGCTCACAGTTTTAAGTTGAAGACTCAGATGAATCACAGGAATGTTAGGAAGTATTTCTTCGGTCACAGAGTTGTCAGGAAGTGAAATAGTCTGGGAAGTGATGTAGTGGAAGCAGGATCCATACATAGCTTTAAAAAGAGGTATGCTAAAGCTAATGTAGCAGGAAGAGTGACCTAGTAGCGACCAGTGAAGAGGCGGGGCCAGGAACTGTGAATCGACCCCTGCAACCACAACTAGGTGAGTACACACACACACACGCACACACAAACACACACACGTGAGAATGTATATATATTTATTCTGTCTATTAATAAAGCACTCATATAATATATATATAGGGGGTGGTACGAGAAGAAAATATTCATTAATATCTACCTGGATAGTATTCCGGGGATCAACACCCCCGCCCGGCCCGGTCCACGACCAGGCCTCCTGGTGGATCAGGGCCTGATCAACGAGGCTGTTGCTGCTGGCTGTACATAGTCCAACGTACGAACCACAGCCCGGATGATCCGGCACTGACTTTAGGTATCTGTCCAGCTCCCTCTTGAAGACAACCAGGGGTCTATTTGTAATTTTCCTTATGGCTAGTGAGAGGCTGTTGAACAGTCTTGGGCCCCGGCACTTATTGTGTTTTCCCTTAGTGTACTAATGGCGCCCCTACTTTTCACTGGGGTATGTTGCATCTCCTGCCAAGTCTTTTGCTTTCGTAGGGATAATTTTTTGTGTGCAGATTAGTAACCAGAGTCTCCAGGATCTTCCAAGTGTAGATTATAATGTATCTCTCTAGCCTTTGCTCCAGTGCTCAAATACTTCTAGGCGTTCCCAGTAGTTAAGGTGTTTGATGGAACTTATATGTGCAGTAAACTTTCTCTGTACATTCTCTAGAATTTGAATGGAGATGTTAATGTACAGCAGTATTCTAGCCTAGAGAGAACAAGTGATTTAAAAAGGATCATCAATGGCTTGGCATCTCTTGTCTTGAATGTTCTCATTATCCATCCTATCAATTTCCTCGCAGATGTGATAGTGGCATTGTTGTGGTCCTTGAAGGTGAGATCCTCAGACATAACCACTCCCCGGTCCTTCACATTACTTTCCCGCTCTATTGTGTGATTAGAGTTTGTAATATGCTCAGTCCTAGCTATTATTTCTTCCAGTTTTCCATAACGGTTTAGTTTTAATTTGTCTTCATTGAACATCATATTGTTCTCCGTTGCCCATTGGAAAACTTGGTATAAGTCTTCTTGGAGATTCGCCGTGTCCTCAATTGATGACAGTCTCAGGCAGATCATAGTATCATTTGCAAAGGATGATACAGTGCTATGGTTTACATCTCTGTCTATGTCTGATATAAGGATGAGGATCAGGATAGGGGCGAGTACTGTGCCTTGTGAAACAGAGCTCTTCACTATGGCAGCTTCCGATTTAACTCTGTTTACCACTACTCTTTGTGTTCGATTTGTTAGAAAGTTGAAAATCCATCTGCCTACTTTGTCTACTTTGCATTTTGTGTGCCTTAACACCATGATCTCACTTGTCAAAGGCTTGTGCAAAATCTGTGTATACTATATCTGCATTTTGTTTATTTTCCAATGCATCCAACACCATATCGTAGTGGTCCAGTAGTTGCGAGAGGCAGGAGCGACCTGCTCTGAATCCATGTTGCCCTGGACACAGTGCAATTGTTGGGAGTCCAAGTGGCTTGCAATGCTGCTTCTTAGAACTCTTTCAAAGATTTTTATGATGTGGGACGTTACAGCTATTGGTCTATAGTTCTTTGCAATTGCTTTGCTGCCACCTTTATGGAGTGGGGCTATATCCGTCCTAAGTCCTCGATCGTCTGCTAAGAAGATATATCCTATACGTTACTTGGCTGAGGCATAATACCAGATTTACAATAGTTATCCAAAAGAGCTCTGCTACTGGTGTTACAATACTTGTCGTCTGACCAGCAGTGTACTTTGATGCAGTTGCAGCCTAAAAAATTTATAAAAAGAATATGCCTACCATATTTGACCTAACGTACAGCACGTATTTTGGCAGACAATATTCAAATAAAAATATTTAGAAAAATGTTTAGTATACGTACTCGAAAAGATGTGTTTGGAGAATAAGATTAGAATAATCTATCATCCTGAGTAATGGAATAAATAATGGATCTGTGAAATCTGTGGAAAATTTGTAGAACTCAGGTGTGATCTGTTCATACGGCAGTATTATTATATTGATTTTGCAAGTCCTAGTGTATAAACTACAAGTTGTGATGCACAAAGCTGACAACATTTTCTATTACATTTCTACAGAAGATCATTATGCAGGCGCGGCCCAGGTGTATACCAACATGTGTGAGCGAACGCGCCAAGTTCGTCCGTATGTGGGTGAATGGTATGTCGCTGCGCGCCATTGCTCAGTCCTCTGGCGTCAGCGTGTCGACGGTGTGCAGATGGATACACCGCTGGCTGAGGGAGGGTAACGTCAACACTAGACGATGCAAACACTGGCCGCCCCGTAAACAAAATACAACATTCGATGTAGTGACTAGAAATACCACAATGTTACAGTTATCAACGAATGTGATACCATACGCACCTCTGCAACGCATTTGCGAGCCCAACCACTTTTCACATTACCCCAATAGGAATGCAGGTGACCAGTGTCCAAGATATTTTTCTTCGTAAAAGTCCCATAATTACGGACATCATGGAAGTTACAGTGAAGTATTTTGATGACTATTCGAACCCAAAAATCCTTTACATAATGAACGCTAATTGACTTATTCAGGGTCATAAAACTAACGTATATTGATAAGTGAACTTCATAGTATCTGTGTCAGCCACTACACTTCACCACTGGACTCGCCTACTCTTCCCATATTGTGTGACAACACTTCACATTATTAACAACAACATTTCACATCATTATTCAGTGACTACACTTCACAGTATTAGTCAGTAACTACACTACACTTCATTAGTCAGTGACTACACTACACTTCATTAGTCAGTGACTACACTACACTTCATTAGTCAGTGACTACACTACATTTCATTAGTCAGTGACTACACTTCACAGAATTAGTCAGTGACTACACTAAACCTCATTAGTCAGTGACTACACTACACTTCATTAGTCAGTGACTACACTACACTTCATTAGTCAGTGACTACACTACACTTCATTAGTCAGTGACTACACTACACTTCATTAGTCAGTGACTACACAACACTTCATTAGTCAGTGACTACACTACATTTCATTAGTCAGTGACTACACTTCACAGCATTAGTCAGTGACTACACTACACTTCATTAGTCAGTGACTACACTACACTTCATTAGTCAGTGACTACACTACACTTCATTAGTCAGTGACTACACTACACTTCATTAGTCAGTGACTACACTACACTTCATTAGTCAGTGACTACACTACACTTCATTAGTCAGTGACTACACTTCACAGCATTAGTCAGTGACTACACTTCACAACATTAGTCAGTGACTACACTACACTTCATTAGTCAGTGACTACACTACACTTCATTAGTCAGTGACTACACTTCACAGAATTAGTCAGTGACTACACTACACTTCATTAGTCAGTGACTACACTACACCTCATTAGTCAGTGACTACACTACACTTTATTAGTCAGTGACTACACTACACTTCATTAGTCAGTGACTACACTACACTTCATTAGTCAGTGACTACACTACACTTCCTTAGTCAGTGACTACACTACACTTCATTAGTCAGTGACTACACTACACTTCATTAGTCAGTGACTACACTACACTTCATAAGTCAGTGACTACACTTCACAGCATTAGTCAGTGACTACACTACACTTCATTAGTCAGTGACTACACTTCACAGAATTAGTCAGTGACTACACTACACTTCATTAGTCAGTGACTACACTACACTTCATTAGTCAGTGACTACACTACACTTTATTAGTCAGTGACTACACTACACTTCATTAGTCAGTGACTACACTACACTTCATTAGTCAGTGACTACACTACACTTCCTTAGTTAGTGACTACACTACACTTCATTAGTCAGTGACTACACTACACTTCATTAGTCAGTGACTACACTTCACAGCATTAGTCAGTGACTACACTACACTTCATTAGTCAGTGACTACACTTCACAGAATTAGTCAGTGATTACACTACACTTCATTAGTCAGTGACTACACTTCATAGCATTAGTCAGTGACTACACTTCACAGCATTAGTCAGTGACTACACTTCACAGCATTAGTCAGTGACTACACTACACAGCATTAGTCAGTGACTACACTTCACAGCATTAGTCAGTGACTACACTACACAGCATTAGTCAGTGACTACACTTCACAGCATTAGTCAGTGACTACACTTCACAGCATTAGTCAGTGACTACACTACACTTCATTAGTCAGTGACTACACTACACTTCATTAGTCAGTGACTACACTACACTTCATTAGTCAGTGACTACACTTCACAGCATTAGTCAGTGACTACACTTCACAGCATTAGTCAGTGACTACACTTCACAGCATTAGTCAGTGACTACACTACACAGCATTAGTCAGTGACTACACTTCACAGCATTAGTCAGTGACTACACTTCACAGCATTAGTCAGTGACTACACTACACTTCATTAGTCAGAGACTACACTACACTTCATTAGTCAGTGACTACACTACACTTCATTAGTCAGTGACTACACTACACTTCATTAGTCAGTGACTACACTACACTTCATTAGTCAGTGACTACACTTCACAGCATTAGTCAGTGACTACACTACACTTCATTAGTCAGTGACTACACTACACTTCATTAGTCAGTGACTACACTACACTTCATTAGTCAGAGACTACACTACACTTCATTAATCAGTGACTACACTACACTTCATTAGTCAGTGACTACACTTCACAGCATTAGTCAGTGACTACACTACACTTCATTAGTCAGTGACTACACTACACTTCATTAGTCAGTGACTACACTTCACAGTATTAGTCAGTGACTACACTACACTTCATTAGTCAGTGACTACACTACACTTCATTAGTCAGTGACTACACTACACTTCATTAGATAGTGACTACACTTCACAGCATTAGTCAGTAACTACACTACACTTCATTAGTCAGTGACTACACTTCACAGCATTAGTCAGTGACTACACTACACTTCATTAGTCAGTGACTACACTTCACAGCATTAGTCAGTGACTACACTACACTTCATTATTCAGTGACTACACTTCACAGCATTAGTCAGTGACTACACTTCACAGCATTAGTCAGTGACTACACTTCACAGCATTAGTCAGTGACTACACTTCACAGCATTAGTCAGTGACTACACTTCACAGCATTAGTCAGTGACTACTCTTCACAACATATGTCTGCATTACTCAAAATAAATGTCTCCATAATGGGATATCTAGAACTGCCAAACAAGTAGTTAATACCAGTCTCAATGTTCCAAAAAGTAAATGGAAGATCTCAAATGCATGAAGACAGACAGGTAGAAATTTTATTATACAGAGAACAATTGCTCTTAAGATGGAAAACCTCAGAACTCATTAGCAGTTTTACAGCATGTCAAAAATAATAAAAAATAATATCAAATGGGATACTAACCACGATACAGGTGGGGCTTGAACCCATGGCAAGTAGATCCTAATACTCCTGGCCAGTGTGCAAGCCACAAGGCCAGCTGGCTACAATAAGATTCATCCAACTAGGTACATTTATTCACCATAGGGAGGTTAACATGGGCCCCATTGTGACCACAAAGCAAGTTTTAACAGATGAACCTCCCGCCAACGTGGCCGTCTGCCTACCTGGAGTCTACGTGGAGTCTACCTGGAGGGTATTCTGGGGATCAA
Source organism: Cherax destructor (assembly GCA_009830355.1). Classification (NCBI taxonomy): domain Eukaryota; kingdom Metazoa; phylum Arthropoda; class Malacostraca; order Decapoda; family Parastacidae; genus Cherax; species Cherax destructor. The sequence continues at coordinate 36,399 of WNWK01017667.1, forward strand.
CGTCCCCGCGGCCCGGTCCATGACCAGGCCTCCTGGTGGATCAGGACCTGATCAACGAGGCTGTTACTGTTGCCGCAGTAACATACGAACACAGCTCGGCTGATCCGGTACTGACTTTAGGTCAACTGGTAATTCCCCATATGGTTGGTGGGAGGCTGTTGAACAGTGAAAAACTCTAGCTCATGTCCCCTCAAAGACGTCATCATGACTCACGATTGCAAACAAACCTTCCTATGGTGTATAAATATACTTAGTTGGATGACTCTTATTATAGCCAGGTGGCCTAGTGGCTTACGCACTGGCCAGGAGTTTTAAGACTTACTTGCCATGGGTTCAAGCCTCCCCCGTACCGTGGTTTGTTTGCAAACATGTTATTAAGAAATAGAATGCTAATTTTACTTTGAATAGATGAAGTTGCAGCTGTACCTTACGTAAGTCAAAAGAAGTCGAACTGATGATTTTTTGTATGAGGCGTTCCCTTGAGGCGTTCCCTTGAGGCGTTCCCTTGAGGCGATCCCTTGAGGCGTTCCCTTGAGGCAATCCCTTGAGGCGTTCCCTTGAGGCAATCCCTTGAGGCGTTCCCTTGAGGCAATCCCTTGAGGCGATCCCTTGAGGCGTTCCCTAGAGGAGATCCCTTGAGGCAATCCCTTGAGGCGATCCCTAGAGGCGATCCCTTGAGGCGATCCCTAGAGGCGTTCCCTTGAAGCGTTCCCTTGAGACAATCCCTTGAGGCGTTCCCTTGAGACAATCCCTAGAGGCGTTCCCTTGAAGCGTTCCCTTGAGACAATCCCTTGAGGCGTTCCCTTGAGACAATCCCTAGAGGCGTTCCCTTGAAGCGTTCCCTTGAGACAATCCCTTGAGGCGTTCCCTTGAGACAATCCCTTGAGGCGATCCCTTGAGGCGTTCCCTTGAGGCGTTCCCTTGAGACAATCCCTTGAGGCATTCCCTTGAGGCGTTCTCTTGAGACAATCCCTTGAGGCGTTCCCTTGAGGCGTTCCCTTGAGTATTTTTTAGTCTGCAGAAGAGATCTTTGGTGATAATCTGAAATGTACAATATATCTTATCATCTGTTTTATTCAATCCTTGTGGCATCGTCTTTGAT
>WNWK01017668.1:0-41841 GCA_009830355.1 Cherax destructor
AAACTGTACTAGTGGGTGGATGATCCTTCACAACAGTATGCATTACGAGATAAAGGCCGAGACTCAGATATAGTGAGAGAATAACGTTTGGGAATGTCATGATGGTTTGGGGGTTGAAAGAGATTTGGACGTAAATAAAGATGTAGACTTCGGAGAAAAAGAATATGTGGCATCGATTTAGATTGGAAGGGGCGCTGAGTCGTTCAAACGTGAGTGGGAAGGTGAAGAAGTAGGGACAGTAAGAAATGATAACGTTGCAACCTCAGAGCCCAGAAATGTAAAATGGTTGGAATGGACAGAGTTGACTGCGGAAGTAAGAGGCACAGAAGAAGTTTTCGAAGCAGGCACCACCGAGGTCTGGGGCCGTCCAGCGACCCTGGAACAAAAGAGCCTTGGAGTCTCCCTTGGAGGCAGAAATGGGAAACTGCCTTAGCATAAGAGAAGCCTCCTTCTCTTTAAGACAACGGATCTCCCGTCTCTCGAGAAAATCGGGCAACGGCGAGGAATAGGTCAGGTGCGCTTTTTGCAGTTAACACAAGAGGAAGGGTGGCTGCAGGATGGACTGCTATGGTCAGTAGCACAACAGACAGGGCATTCTGCCTCTGATCTGCAGTATTTAGCTGGGAGGCTGAAGCGCCAGCATTTACTACATTGTTGCGGGGTAGGAATCACCTCTTACTCTTGTAGGCGTTGTCCCGATACGTAAACAAACGGTGACACTTCACGGCTATCAAAAGATAGCCTCTCTGTATTGCTAGGATAGCGCCTCCGACCGCAGGCAGGGAGTATGTAAATGTCAGCTTTAATGATCGGGAAATTCCAGAGCTCGAGTTGCTGCAGAATGTCTTCATTACTCGCTATAAGAACATAAGAACATAAGAACATAAGAAAGGAGGAACACTGCAGCAGGCCTGTTGGCCCATACTAGGCAGGTCCTTCACAATCCGTCCCATTAACAGAATATTTGCTCAACCCAATCTTCAATGCTACCCAAGAAATAAGCTTTGACAATTCTACCCACTCATGCGCGAGTCCCACAATGGGCCTAAGACTGATCCCTGTGGAACACCACTTGTTACAAGTCCCCATTCGGATTTAACCCCATTTATGCACACTCTCTGCTTCCTATTGGTGAGCCATGACTCGATCCATAAGAACATAAGAACATAAGAAAGGAGGAACACTGCAGCAGGCCTGTTGGCCCATACTAGGCAGGTCCTTCACAATCCGTCCCACTAACAGAATATTTGCTCAACCCAATTTTCAATGCTACCCAAGAAATAAGCTTTGACAATTCTACCCACTCATGCGCGAGTCCCACTCAAATCCAACCCCTCTCACTCATGACAGCACTTTTCCCCCAATGCCATGAGCTGCCACTTTCTTTAACAGTCTCTGGTGCGGTACTCTATCAAAAGCCTTACTAAAGTCTAAATAAACAATATCGAATTCTTTATCGTGATCAACAGCCTCAAAAGCTTTACTGAAGAAGGTTAATAAATTAGATAGGCAGGAACGGCCCCTCGTGAATCCATGCTGGGTATCATTAATCAAATTATGGTTATCTAGATGGCTTCTAATAATATCAGCTATAATTGACTCTAGTAATTTGCCTACAATTGAGGTCAGGCTTATTGGGCGGTAGTTTGACGGTAGTGACTTGTCCCCTGCTTTAAAAATAGGAATTACATTAGCTATCTTCCACATATCAGACACTACACCTGTTTGAAGAGATAAATTAAAAATGTTAGATATTGGTTCACAGAGTTCCATTTTGCATTCCTTAAGAACCCTTGCAAAAGCTCATCAGGACCCGGCGATTTATTTTGTTTCAGTCGGTCCAGCTGTTTCATAATCATTTCGCTAGTGACTGTGATATTACATAATTTATCTTCTTCTGGGCCTCTGTAAAAATTAATTACTGGGATATTATTAATGTCTTCCTGTGTGAAAACCGAGAGAAAATAATTATTAAAAATAGAGCACATATCATTCTCCTTGTCAGTAAGATGCCCAAAGTTATTTTTAAGGGGACCTATCTTATCCCTAACTTTGTTCTATAAACCTGGAAAAAACTTTTGGGGTTAGTTTTTGAATCCCTAGCAACTTTAATTTCATAGTCCCGTTTAGATTTTCTTATTCCCTTTTAACGTCCCTCTTAATGTCAGTATACTGATTTATAAGATGACCCTCACCTCTTTTATGCGCCTATAAATTCCTTTCTTCTGCCCTAAAGATATTTGACCTATTATTCATCCATTTTGGGTCATTTCTACTTGATCTAATTTCTTTATACGGGATAAATGTTCTTTGGGCAGCCTGTATAGTGTTAAGAAAACTGTCATATTGATACCTCTCTTCTTCACCCCAGTCCACAGTTGATAAGTGTTCTCTAAGTCCATTATAATCTGCTAAGCGAAAATCTGGGACCATTACTGAATTATCCCTACTATCATACATCCATTCAATGCTAAAGGTAATTGACTTGTGGTCGCTTGAAAATTGACTTGTGGTCGCGTTGTACGATCGTATGTGGAATGACAATAGATCTACAACAAGAATTAAGGGAATCGTAACTATTGTGTTGTCAACAACATCAAGAAGTGAAAGATTTGTGCCTGTTCTGCATTTTGTACTGTGACAACGTTTGTGCCACTTTTAAGAACGTGGAAGGAAATGTTTTGCCCAACATGGCGAAGGAGCGCCTTGCTGATGCTGTGGTCGGAACGATAGTCAGTAGAAGCTGGAGGGATCATAAAGAATTTTGTCTAAGAAGGACTTTGAAACAGAGTTAAAGAGGACGAATTGTTTCTTTGAACCGTGAGAGGAACCTACTACAACTACTGCAACCACCACCACTACTGCTGCTACTACTACTACTTCTACTGATACAGCTACTACAACTACTGCTGCTGCTGCTGCTGCTATTACTACTACTATTACAACCACTACTGCTACTATTTCTACTACAACCACTACTACAAACATTACCATAACCACTATAAACACAACTACTGCTGCTACTACTACAACCAGCATGGGTTGGTCGGTCTACATAAGAACATAAGAAAGGAGGAACACTGCAGCAGGCCTGTTGGCCCATACTAGGCAGGTCCTTCACAATCCGTCCCACTAACATAATATTTGCTCAACCCAATTTTCAATGCTACCCAAGAAATAAGCTTTGACAATTCTACCCACTCATGCGCGAGTCCCACTCAAATCCAACCCCTCTCACTCATGAATTTATCCAACCTAAATTTGAAACTACCCAGGGTCCTTGCTTCAATAACCCTACTAGGCATACTGTTCCACTCATCAACTACCCTATTTCCAAACCAATACTTTCCTATATCCTTTCTAAATCTAAACTTATCTAACTTGAATCCATTATTGCGGGTTCTCTCTTGGAGAGATATCCTCAAGACCTTATTTATATCCCCTTTGTTAATACCCATTTTCCACTTGTATACCTCGATCATGTCTTCCCTCATTCTACGTCTTACAAGTGAATGTAATTTTAGGGTCTTCAATCTTTCTTCGTAAGGAAGATTTCTAATGCTATGTATTAATTTAGTCATTCTACGCTGAATGTTTTCTAACGAATTTATGTCCATTCTGTAATATGGAGACCAAAACTGAGCTACGTAATCTAGGTGAGGCCTTACTAATGATGTATAAAGCTGTAATATAACCTCAGGACTTCTGTTGCTAACACTTCTTGATATAAATCCCAGTAATCTATTTATTTGCCTTATTACGTACGCTTAGGCATTGCTGTCTTGGTTTAAGGTTGCTGCTTACCATCACCCCCAAGTCCTTCTCGCAATCTGTATGGCTAAGTTCTACGTTATTTAACTTATAAGTGCTTGGGTTATGGACACCCCCGAGCTTCAGAACCTTGCATTTATCTACATTGAACTGCATCTGCCACTTTTCTGACCACGAATTAAGTTTGTCTAAATCTTCCTGAAGTTCTATGACATCTATGTTTGAATCAATTATCCTACCTATCTTCGTGTCGTCGGCGAATTTGCTCATATCACTAGTAATTCCCTCATCAAGGTCATTGATATATATTATAAATAACAATGGGCCTAAGACTGATCCCTGTGGAACACCACTTGTTACAAGTCCCCATTCGGATTTAACCCCATTTATGCACACTCTCTGCTTCCTATTGGTGAGCCATGACTCGATCCATGACAGCACTTTTCCCCCAATGCCATGAGCTGCCACTTTCTTTAACAGTCTCTGGTGCGGTACTCTATCAAAAGCCTTACTAAAGTCTAAATAAACAATATCGAATTCTTTATCGTGATCAACAGCCTCAAAAGCTTTACTGAAGAAGGTTAATAAATTAGATAGGCAGGAACGGCCCCTCGTGAATCCATGCTGGTGCTTATGTTATACTGCTTTCACTTCGTCCAAAAGACATCTGCTGCTTCCTCAGTAGACATCTGCTGCTTCCTCAGTAGACATCTGCTGCTTCCTCAATAGACATCTGCCGCTTCCTCAGTAGACATCTGCCGCTTCCTCAGTAGACATCTGCCGCTTCCTCAGTAGACATCTGCTGCTTCCTCAGTAGACATCTGCTGCTTCCTCAGTAGACATCTGCCGCTTCCTCAGTAGACATCTGCTGCTTCCTCAGTAGACATCTGCTGCTTCCTCAGTAGACATCTGCCGCTTCCTCAGTAGACATTTGCTGCTTCCTCAGTAGACATCTACCGCTTCCTCAGTAGACATCTGCCGCTTCCTCAGTAGACATCTGCTGCTTCCTCACTAGACATCTGCCGCTTCCTCAGTAGACATCTGCCGCTTCCTCAGTAGACATCTGCTGCTTCCTCAGTAGACATCTGCCGCTTCCTCAGTAGACATCTGCCGCTTCCTCAGTAGACATCTGCTGCTTCCTCAGTAGACATCTGCTGCTTCCTCAGTAGACATCTGCCGCTTCCTCAGTAGACATTTGCTGCTTCCTCAGTAGACATCTGCCGCTTCCTCAGTAGACATCTGCCGCTTCCTCAGTAGACATCTGCTGCTTCCTCACTAGACATCTGCCGCTTCCTCAGTAGACATCTGCCGTTCCTCAGTAGACATCTGCTGCTTCCTCAGTAGACATCTGCCGCTTCCTCAGTAGACATCTGCCGCTTCCTCAGTAGACATCTGCTGCTTCCTCAGTAGACATCTGCTGCTTCCTCAGTAGACATCTGCCGCTTACTCAGTAGACATCTGCTGCTTCCTCAGTAGACATCTGCTGCTTCCTCAGTAGACATCTGCCGCTTCCTCAGTAGACATCTGCTGCTTCCTCAGTAGACATCTGCTGCTTCCTCAGTAGACATCTGCTGCTTCCTCAGTAGACATCTGCTGCTTCCTCAGTAGACATCTGCGGCTTCCTCAGTAGACATCTGCTGCTTCCTCAGTAGACATCTGCTGCTTCCTCAGTAGACATCTGCGGCTTCCTCAGTAGACATCTGCGGCTTCCTCAGTAGACATCTGCGGCTTCCTCAGTAGACATCTGCGGCTTCCTCAGTAGACATCTGCGGCTTCCTCAGTAGACATCTGCGGCTTCCTCAGTAGACATCTGCGGCTTCCTCAGTAGATATCTGCTGCTTCCTCAGTAGACATCTGCTGCTTCCTCAGTAGACATCTGCTGCTTCCTCAGTAGACATCTGCTGCTTCCTCAGTAGACATCTGCTGCTTCCTCAGTAGACATCTTCTGCTTCCTCAGTAGACATCTGCTGCTTCCTCAGTAGATATCTGCTGCTTCCTCAGTAGACATCTGCTGCTTCCTCAGTAGACATCTGCTGCTTCCTCAGTAGACATCTGCTGCTTCCTCAGTAGACATCTGCCGCTTCCTCAGTAGACATCTGCTGCTTCCTCAGTAGATCTCTGTTGCTTCCTCAGTAGACATCTGCCGCTTCCTTATTAGACATCTGCCGCTTCCTCAGTAGACATCTGCTGCTTCCTCAGTAGACATCTGCCGCTTCCTCAGTAGACATCTGCCGCTTCCTCAGTAGACATCTGCCGCTTCCTCAGTAGACATCTGCTGTTTCCTCAGTAGACATCTTCTGCTTCCTCAGTAGACATCTGCTTCTTCCTCAGTAGACATCTGCTGCTTCCTCAGTAGACATCTGCTGCTTCTCAAGTAAACACAAATGCTTCTCTAATAGACTCTGCTGCTCCCGCAGTAGATTCTACTGCTCTACGTCGACATTTCTTCTCTTCAGTAGGCGCTGCTTGACGTGCAGTAGACACTGCTGCTCTCTCAATAATCATTGCTGCTATTCCCAGCAGACAATGCTTCTATCCCCAGCAGACAATGCTATCACCAGGAGACACTGTCTTTACCTAGCAGACCTCCACAGCAGACATTGTTACTATTCCTAACAGACACTGACGTCGTCTTCATATTCCAGCAGGAACGTCTGCGTCCCCTAGCAGACTCTTCTGCTTTTCCAGCAGATAATGAAGTCTTCCCAGCATGATCTTCCTTTTCTCCAAGAGGCATATCTATCTGATCCCTCAGCAGACACTTCTCCCCATCAGAGAATGTTGCCTCTTCCATCACTGTAAAACCCTTCCAGATACTGCTGCTTTCTTCCAGCAGACACTACCACTTATCATGCAGACTCTTTTATTCATTCTGCCGACGCACCTGATTCCAGAGGACACAACTGCTCTCGCAAGCATATACCTCAACAGACACTTTAGCAGAGGCTGAGTATCCCCCTCCCCCAATAGTGCAGACACTACCACTCAGCTAACCTAAGCAGACACTAGCGTTCAGCTCACACTAAGAGTCACTGAGGTACCGCTCGTTCCAGCAGATATTGCGATTCTGTTCTCTCGTGCGGTCACAGAGGATATGCTCACGGCAGCAGACACTGCCACTCCGATCATCCCAGCAGACACGGCTATTCTGCTCACCCTGGTAGAAACTGCTACGATACTCTCCCCAGCAGACGGCCCCGCTGCTCACTTTAACAGAATCTACCACTTCCCTCTTCTTCACCCAAGCAGACAATGTAAATCACCTCCCTCCAACTAGCAGACACTCGATTTCAAAAGCAGACACTGCCTCTCATTCAGCAGTAAATGCTGCTCAAAGCAGACACTACTGCTGACCCCTGAAGACATTTCAGCCGCTGATATTATCCATGAAGAAACTGCCACTATCGTCAGCAGACAATGTTCTTACCAGCAGACACTGCAGCTTTTTCAAAAGCAGACACTGCCAGTAGGCAAGAAAGTCGTTACTTGAAATGTTACTAAAGAAAACTTGTTTTCGGGGAGGCAGAGACTCTCCTCTATATTTCTGAAAATCTTCACAAGTCGTCGCAAATTTGATTTTCTTCAACCAAGTAAAATACGGAAGCCTCTTAAGTTTGTGTTATATATAAAACTCCTGCGGAAGTCTGGCGTGTGTGTGTGTGTGTGCGTGTACTCACCTAATTGTACTCACCTAATTGTGGTTGCAGGGGTCGAGACTCAGCTCCTGGCCCCGCCTCTTCGCTGTCTGCTACTGGGTCTCTGCTCTCCCTGCTCCATGAGCTTTATCATACCTTGTCTTAAAACTATGTATGGTTCCTGCCTCCACTATATCTTTCTCTAGTCCATTCCACTTCCTGACTACTCTGTGGCTGAAGAAATGTTTCCTGACATCCCTTTGACTCATCTGAGTCTTCAGCTTCCAGTTGTGTCCCCTTGTTTCTGTGTTCCCTCTCTGAAACAACCTGTCACTATCTACCTTGTCAATTCCCGCAGTATTTTGTATGTCGTTATCATGTCTCCTCTGACCCTTCTTTCCTCCAGTGTTGTTAGTCCTATTTCCTCAACCTTTCTTCATAAGACAGACCCCTGAGTTGTGGAACTAACCTTGTCGCAAACCTTTGCACTTTCTCTAGTTTCCTTACGTGCTTGACCAGGTGTGGGTTCCAGACTGGTGCTGCATATTCTAGTATGGGCCTGACGTACACGGTATACAGTGTCTTGAACGATTCCTTGTTAAGGTAACGGAACGCTAATCTAAGGTTTGCCAGACGCCCATATGCTGCCGCAGTTATCTGGTTGATGTGCCTCCGGAGACGTGCTAGGCGTTATACTCACTCCAAGGTCTTTCTCCTTTGCCGAGGTTTGTAGCCTTTGTCCGCCTAGCTTGTACTCTGTCAGCGGTCTTCTTTGCCCTTCTCCGATCCTCATGACTTTGCATTTGGAGGGATTGAATTCGAGAAGCCAACTGCTAGACCAGATGTCGAGCTTGTCCAGGTCTGTTTGCAGCCCTGCCTGGTCCTCTTCCGATGTGATTCTCCTCATTATTTTCACATCATCAGCGAATAGAGACACTTCTGAGTCTATCCCATCTGTCATGTCATTTACATATACCAGGAATAACACTGGTCCTAGGACTGACCCCTGCGGTACACCACTCGTCACAGGCGCCCACTGTGATACCTCACCACGCACCATGACCGTTGTTGCCTCCCTTTGAGGTATTCCCTGATCCATTCCAGTGCCCTTCCTGTTATACCTGCTTGTTCTTCCAACTTCTTTACTAATCTCATGTGAGGAACTGTGTCGAAGGCCTTCCTGCAGTCCCAGAAAATGCAATCAACCCACCCTTCTCTCTCCTGCCTTACCTCTGTTACTTTATCATAGAACTCTAGGAGGTTTGTTACACAGGATTTGCCTTCCCGGAATCCATGCTGTCTGGTGTTTATTATCCTGTTCCGCTCAAGGTGTTCCACCATTCTTTTCCTGATGATTTTCTCCAGGACTTTGCACACTATACATGTAAGTGACACCGGTCTATAGTTTAGTGCCTCTTTTCTGTCTCCTTTTTTAAAAATGGGGACTACGTTGGCCTTCTTCCATACCTCAGGTAGCTGCCCAGTTTCAAGGGATGTGTTGAATATTGTGGTAAGTGGCACACTCAGTACCTCAGCTCCTTCCCGAAGAACCCACGGGGAGATATTGTCCGGACCCATCGCCTTTGAGGTATCGAGGTCACTGAGTAACTGCTTCACTTCCTCCTCAGTTGTGTGTGTGTGTGTGTGTGTGTGTGTGTGTGTGTGTGTGTGTATGTGGTGTGTGTGTGTGCGCTCACCTAATTGTGCTCACCTAGTTGTGGTTGCAGTGTGTGTGTGTACTCACCTAGTTGTACTCACCTAGTTGTGGTTGCAGGGGTCGAAACATAGCTCCTGGCCCCGCCTCTTCACTGGCCGCTACTGGGTCACTCTCCCTGCACCATGAGCTTTATCATACCTCTTCTTAAAGCTGTGTATGGAACCTGCCTCCACTACATCGCTTCCCAAGTTATTCCACTTCCCGACCACTCTGTGACTGAAGAAATACTTCCAAACATCCCTGTAATTCATCTGAGTCTTCAACTTCCAACTCTGTCCCCTTGTTTCTGTGTCCCATCTCTGGAACATTATGTCTCTGTCCACCTCAGTATTTTATATGTAGTTATCATGTAACCCCTATCTCTCCTGTCCTCCATTGTAGTCAGGTCGATTTTCCTTAACCTCTCCTCGTAGGCCATACCCCTTAGCTCCGGGACTAGTCTTGTTGCAAACCTTCGCACTTTCTCTAGTTTTTTTTTACGTGCTTGGCTAGGTGTGGGTTCCAAACTGGTGCTGCATACTCCAATATGGGCCTAACGTACACAGTGTACAGGCACCCGTATGCTGCAGCAGTTATTTGGTTGATGTGCGCCTCAGGAGATGTGCCTGGTGTTATACTTACCCCAAGATATTTTTTCTTGATTGAGGTTCGTAGTCTCTGGCCCCCTAAACTGTACTCCGTCTGCGGTCTTCTTTGCCCTTCCCCATTCTTCATGACTTTGCACTTGGTGAGGTTGAATTCCAGAAGAGAATTGCTGGACCAGGCTTGCAGCCTGTCCAGATCCCTTTGTAGTTCTGCCTGGTCCTCGTCTGATTGAATTATTCTCATCAACTTTACATCATCTGCAAGCAGGGACACTTCGGAGTCTATTCCTTCCTTCATGTCGTTCACAAATACCAGAAACAGCACCGGTCCTAGGACTGACCCCTGTGGAACCCCACTCGTCACCGGCGCCCACTCTGACACCTCGCCACGTACCATGACTCGCTGCTGTCTTCCTGACAGGTATTCCCTGATCCATTAGAGTGCCTTCCCTGTCATCCTTGCCTGGTCCTCCAGCTTTTGCACTAATCTCTTGTGTGGAACTGTGTCAAACGCCTACCCATCTCTCTCTTGTTTTACTGCTGTCACCCTGTCATAGAACTCCAGTAGGTTTGTGACACAGGATTTCCCGTCCCTGAAAACTCATTCCTTTCTAGGTGTTCCACAACTCTTCTGATAATCTTCTCCATGACTTTGCATACTATACATGTCCGTGACACTGGTCTGTAGTTTAGTGCTTCATGTCTGACTCCTTTTTTAAAAATTGGGACTACATTTGCTGTCTTCCATACCTTAGGTAATCTCCCTGTTTCGATAGATGTGTTGAATATTGTTGTTACGGGTATACATAGCGCCTCTGCTCCCTCTCTCAGGACCCATGGAGAGATGTTGTCCGGCCCCATCGCCTTTGAGGTATCTAGCTCACTCAGCAGCCTCTTCACTTCTTCCTCGGTTGCATGTATTGTGTCCAGCACTTGGTGGTGTAACTCACCTCTCTGTCTTTCTGGAGTCCCTTCTGTCTCCTCTGTGAACACTTCTTTGAATCTCATGTTGAGTTCCTCACATACTTCGCGGTCGTTTCATGTGATCTCTCCTCCTTCCTTCCTTAGCCTGATCACCTGGTCCTTGACTCTTGTTTTCCTCCTGATGTGGCTGTACAACAGTTTTGGGTCAGATTTGGCTTTCGCTGCTATGTCATTTTCATATTGTCGTTGGGCCTCCCTTCTTACCTTTGCATATTCATTTCTGGCTCTACAACTGCTCTCCTTATTCTCCTGGGTCCTTTGCCTTCTATACTTCTTCCATTCCCTAGCACATTTGGTTGTGTGTGTGTGTGTGTGTGTGTGTGTGTGTGTGTGTGTGTGTGTGTGTACTCACCTATTTGTGGTTGCAGGGGCCGAGTCATAACTCCTTGCCCCGCCTCTTCACTGATCGCTACTAGGTCATCTCTCTCCCTGCTCCATGAGCTTTATCATACCTCGTCTTAAAACGATGAAAGGTTCCTGCCTCCACTACGTCACTTTCCAGGCCTCCGGTACGCCGACTTGTCCCTTAGTCCTGCTTTTTCCTGCAGGACTTGTAGGTCTCTACCTCTTGCAAACCCTCCTATTCTCAGAACATTTGCCAAATGAGTCATGTCGTCTTCTCCTATTGCTTTCATGATGCTTTCAATCGCTTTTTTCTCCCCTTGTCTTCTTGCTTCATAAGTTTTGCCTTCAACTTTCTGGAGCCCATAAACAAAGACTGATCTCTCCCTTTCATTCTCCCAATGCATATCCCTATGTATCCCCTGATTCGATCTAGTTGCCTCCATTGCAGCTTTCCTTTCTTCAATCTCTTCACTACCTCTTGTCCCTAGGCCCAGTGGTCTGTCATTTTCCCTTCTCAGCTTTCCCTGGGCACCGCTGTGGTCTGTTAGGGCCTCTAAGTATAGTTTAGCTTTTTCATTTTCTACAGTTCCCTCGATTCTTCCTGATGTGTTCCTCTTTTTTTCTCGGGCTCCATGATGGTCTGATACTGCATCCACATACAGTTTCACTCCTGTGTTCCCTACAGTCCCCTCGTTTGTGACTGAATTAGCAGTTTCTAATGTTATTCCCACATTGCACTTTAGGCTGTTTCAGATTTTTCAGTTTCTCTTCTAATCTCTGTATCTTAGCCTCTGCTGCTGTGACTTGTATCTCCCACTTCCTGCTCTCTGCAGCTATCCTCTCCTCCATTTTCACCCTAAGCTCTTCTAGCTTCCTTCCCCACTCATGTTCCCTTTTCATGAGCTCTGCTACCCAATCTTCCTTCCTAGACTCATCCTCAAGTCCCCTGGTTTTCCATCCTACTCTCTGGCAACCCATTTCTTTTTTTTTTTTTTTGGTTACCACAGACTGAAAAACTTACGTATATCTGTGTGGTTGTTTGTACTCACCTAGTTGTGGTTGCAGGGGTCGATTCACAGCTCCTGATTGTGTGTGTGTGTGTGTACGAGTGGGGCGGAGGGAGCGAGAGGGGGAAGCAGGAGACAGTGGCAAAAAGGAAAAAAAAGTGGGGAGGGGGAAAGAAGGGGAAATGTGGGGAGAGAGAAGAAAAGAGGGAGAGAGAATGGTAGAGAGAGATGGGGAGAGTTGGATGTACTTTTTCTCCTGCTCACCTCCGTCATTCCTAAGACTTCTTCATCGAATGTGTTCACCTCTCCCGAACTCTAAGATGCTTAGTCTTGACGTTGTCCCTCTTCAGCAATGTCCCTCTTGATGATGTACTTAATTATCTCAGAGAGAAGGCCAATGAAGGGTTACTTCATGTCCCAATACCTACTGATGTCTTTCTTGGTCTTATTAGTCTTTGTGCGGACTGTGACTCTGTTTCGTTCCAAGGTAAATTTTACTCTGAAACCTCCGGTGTGGCTATGGGCTCTCCTCTATCGCCTTTTCATGCTAACCTTTATATGAACTACTTCGAAACATTCTTCCTACTATTGGTGTGCGCCCCTCCCTCTGGCTCCGCTATGTAGATGACATCTCTGCTCTTTGGCCTCTAGTCTCTGCCTCAAGACTCTAGTCTCTTTCCTCGATGCCCTTAACAATCTTGCTCCTTCCATCAAGTTTAAAGCTGAATGGGAATCTAATTTTGTGCTTCCTTTCCCTTTTTACTTGTCCTCTGCGCTGCTACAGGCTTTTTTTTTTTTTTCCGTTTATCGCAAGCATATGCACAGATTCAGGTATATGCACTACTTTTCTTACCATGCTCCCTTTGTCAAGAAAAGTGTTCTTATTTCTCTCCTTCTCCACATTTGTGACCCCTCAGTTCCTTGAATCAGAAATTTCCACTCTTCGTAATTCGATCTCTTGCCTTGGCTACCATTCCCATTTCATTAATTCTGCCTTCTCACGGGCTAAACGGACTTCCTTCTCTCCCAAGCTCTCTATTCCTGTGAAATCTTCTGTTATCTGCCTTCCATATATTTCCAGGTCATTCTAATCTCAACAATTTTCTACGTTCCTTAGACATCAAACTTACTTTTCGGTAAACAAACAACCTTCATAGTGATCTAGTTTGTACCTCTACTGCTATGGATGTCCCTGGTGTCTACTCTATTTCTTGCTCCTTTTGTCCTCTTCAGTACTTTGGAGAAACTGGCCGCTCTCTTTCTGACAGACTCAAGGAGCACAAACGAAGTGTTAGGCTTGCCGACACCAACAATTATTTTTTCTGTCATGTTAGAGATCATAGTCATCCTGTTGACTGGTCCTATAATAGAACTGTTTTCCCTACTTCTAACTTTCACAGTCGCCGTCTTGTTGAAGGATCCCTTAATCAAAACTTTCCTTGTATGAATCTTAGTCTCTGTAGATACCTTCATTTCTCATTATAAAATGCTCTAAACAACAGGACACACGTGACTTACTAAGATACTTTTTTCCTCCTCTCTCTGCCTCTTTTTCTTTCCTAGTTTTCCCTTTTCTTTATTTCTTTGTTTATTCTTTCTTCTGCCTTAGGGTGTCCTGTCCTTCAGTTTTTCCATGTGTTTTTGGTCCTACCCCCTGTGGGCCCTTAGCTCTACTGCAGTGCTCCTCTTTCCTCTCCTTTAACTAACCATACTCCTACAACTAATAATACTTCCTTTCCTACTACCTTTGTCACTACTTTTGTCTCCCTCCACCATTCAATCCCCCTTTCTATATTTTGTCCTCACATACACTAATCTCCCTACTTTATACTACCCCTACTATTACTACCATTACCTCCATTTCCAGTCTTACCTCTACCACTGTTACCTCTCTTGGTCCCGTCCCTCTCTGCTCACCCATATATACTGGCTCCCTCTGTCTTTCTTGTTAGTGTGACTTTGTAAATGGTTTCAAGACGGACCGAAACGTCTTCGTAAGCTTCTCTCTTCTACGTGCGGGTTATTGGCATATCGTTACGTAGATATGTAGACTCATGAACTATAGGAATATTTCTAACTGAATCCTTTTCATTTGTTTTTTTCTGTTTAGGATCTCACTCTAAAATATGTTTTGCAGACGATTTGTCTTCAAACAAAAAAGAGTCGCCTTCAGAAAATTATTTTCTTGATCAACGCTCACACAGTGAAAGTTTTGAGCCTCACTTTAAGCTTAATATCCAAAAGTTCTGGAACTCAACTTTTTTGAAGTGGCAAGACAGCCAGGAAGGTATACGTTGTTTTTTGTATGTCCTCCACTATTTATTACGATATCTGGTAAGCTAATTTGTATTAAGATTATCTTTAGTTCTCTGAACCAAAATTACTAACTTCATCCACCAGTGTAACGCATACTACACCAAACAGAATTACTCTAACTTTGAACGACTAATTTCGTAGAGCCAAACACAACCAGCACTAAGACAGTAGACACATACCCCAAGACAGAATTTAGCTCGTAGACAGACCCTTGTTCCCGCATAGTTAAGCTCTAGATAGACGGATAAACCCGAGCTTCCGCAAGGGAACCCATGCGAGACAAGGCTTGCTTCATGTACTTCAGGAGGGCCAGCTGTCAGCCAGCCACCTTATAGTTGCGAATACAAAATCTTAATTCTAATCATCAGTTTAGGGAATTGGAAAGACAAAAAGTGTAAAATGTCTCTATCAACATGATTAAAGACATCTTGGATAATCATATTATCAGTCAGTACATGAGTTACAGAATACAACATAATTTACACTAATAAAACATTTTTTTTGTGTGCTGATAACTTCTGGTCACAGACTATGCGGACAGAATACAGTTTATAGATACTAATTAGACACAAAGTTCATTTTTTCCTCGAATTGACTGAGTTCACAAAGCTGAGCCAATACTAAGCCTACTTTCTACTTAGTACGAGACTAAATTCACACCGGACACTTCGCAATTCAAGTACAATACACCAAACATAAGGAAACGCTAACCCCCGAAACTCTCTCCAGGTATACTCCAGGTATGTAAAACAAAATATCTCCATGTGCTGTAATATCAGTGGAGAACAAGCGTCCTAACCCTTGACTTCTACACATCAACAACAATCACCAAATCGTCAGGGAAAAAGGAGTTGATGTGGAAGCCTCTCACCGTAAATCGTTAGTGAATCCGTCGGCAACTCCTCCGCTTCTTCGATAAACGAATATTATATAAATCTTTCAAATGCAGTATTATTATGGAAGTTGAACAGGAGCTTTTAAATCAAACCTATAAACATTGTCTCAGCTGTCAGTATAAAGTATTCTTTTGAGCTCATAACTGTAAACTTAACAATAATAATTGAAAAAAAAAAAAACATACCACGGGTGGGGTTCAATCCCGCGATCAGAGAGTCTAAAAACTCCAGACCGTCGCGTAAGCCACTGGGCCAGCTAGCTTCAATAAGATTCATCCAACTAGGTATATTTCTACACCATGGGAAGGTTAGCATAGGCACCACTGTGTCCACAAATGCAAGTTTTTACAGACGAATCTTCCGCTAGCATGGCCGTGACGAACTCTAGCTCAAGTCCCCCTCAAAGCCGTCAACATGACGGTCTGGAGTTTTGAGACTCTCTGACCGCGTGTTCGAACCCCACCCGTGGTATGGTTTGTTTGTGATCGTGTCATTACGATTTCGTGAGTCATGTTGATAATAATTGAACACCGTAAATCAGTCAAGTTAAATAATAAACAGGTGTATAATACTGAGTTTACTTCGGTATACACACAATGAAGGTAATACAGTCACTGGTGTAAGATTTTACTTTAGTATACTCATTGATATGAGTTTGCAAAAGTATATGAGTTCACACTAGTACGCTTATTGGTATAAGAGTTTTTACTAGTTCACTCATTGTTTACACCATTGTTTACACCAGCACTCACAGTGGTAGAGAATTTTATTCACACTCTGGTGGAGTTTACTAGAGTAAACTCGATCACTAGAGTAAACTCGATCACTAGAGTAAACTCGACACACTGATAGTGAACTTTAAATACTATTTCATACAGCTAGCATAAGTTTCACTAGTACTCACAATGGTAATATTTGTACTAATTTACTCATACTTGTGTGGGGATTTACACTGGTTTTCACACATTGGTGGTAAAATCTACACTACTTTACCCATTGTAGAGTACAAGTATACGTTCACTGGTGGTGGAGTTCACCCTAAATACTCACTAATAAAGAAGTTTACTCTATTATGCACAGACTGATGACAGCGTTTAATCTAGCACACATTACACACACACACACACCCACACACACATACACACACACACACACAAGATCCTGTACACCGTGTATGCAGCACCAGTTTGGAACCCACACCTAGCCAAGCACGTAAGTAAATTAGAGAAAACGAAAAGGTATGCAACAAGACTAGTCCCGGAGCTAAGGGACATGTCCTACGAGGAGACGTTAAGGTAAATCGACCTGACGACACTGGAGGACAGGAGAGATAGGGGGGATATGATAACGAGATATAAAATACTGAGAGGAATTGACACGGTGGACAGAGACAGGATGTTCCAGAGATGGAACACAACAACAAGAGTTCACAATTGGAAGTTGAAGTCTCGGATGAATCACAGGGATGTTAGGAAGTATTTCTTCAGTCACAGAGTTGTCAGGAAGTGGAATAGTCTGGGAGGTGATGTAGTGGAGGCTGGATCCATACACAGCTTTAAGAAGAGGTATGATAGAGCTCATGGAACAGGAAGAGTGACCTAGTAGCGACCAGTGAAGAGGCGGGGCCAGGAGCTGTGAATCGACCCCTGCAACCACAACTAGGTGAATACAACTAGGTGATTACACACACACACACACACTAGTACTCAAACACATACACACAATAGTGGTGGAATGTGGTGCTCTCCTACAAACACCCTCACAATAGTGGTGGAATGTGGTGCTCTCCAACAAACACATACACACAATAGTGGTGGAATATGGTGCTCTCCTACAAACACACATACAATAGTGGTGGAATGTAGTGCTCTCCTACAAACACATACACAGAATAGTGGTGGAATGTGGTGCTCTCCTACAAACACATACTCACAATAGTGGTGGAATGTGGTGCTCTCCTACAAACACATACACACAATAGTGGTGGAATGTGGTGCTCTCCTACAAACACATACTCACAATAGTGGTGGAATGTGGTGCTCTCCTACAAACACATACTCACAATAGTGGTGGAATGTGGTGCTCTCCTACACATACACAAAATAGTGGTGGAATGTGGTGCTCTCCTACAAATACTCACAATAGTGGTGGAATGTGGTGCTCTCCTACACATACACAAAATAGTGGTGGAATGTGGTGCTCTCCTACAAACGCTGCAAATTTTGCATGAGACCCCAGAGACTGGTGAGGGTAAAAGTTGCAATAAATGCACGAAGAACCAAGATTTTGTTCAAAAACTCAGTTTCTGAAGACACTAACTTTAACAGTCTGACTCTGGAACTTGTGCAATAATTTGACTCTATTGTTTACTACGTATTATGTACTTATTTCCTATTGAACTTCGTATGCTTAATAGTTTTATCATATGAACTGCTACGTTACGTTCCTTAAATGATTATATATAAGGATGCTTCTGTATTGTGGATCGCGAGAGGAATACATGAACTTTTGAGAATTGGAGAGAGAATACTTTCTTGACATGTATCATTTTGCATTACGGCTTTCTCTAATGTCCTTTGGTCGTCAATATCACACACATGTTTTTGTCATCGGATCAATACCTAACCTGGTATGGCACTCTACCCATTTGAGGTGGAAGCCTAGTCCTAAGCCCTCTTGGGGTGGGGGTGTTGCATGCAAAGAGTACGTACCCTTTATTCGGAGCATCTTTAAGATCGCTCAAGACCACGTCATCAGGAGCATAGTGTATCAAGTCCACACCAGACTGGATCATCAAATCCATACCACACCTGATCATCAAGACCACACCTGACCTATTCATCAACACCAAAGCACATCATCAAAATCATACCAGAAAGGACCATCAAACCAAACCAGACCTAGTCATCATGATCATACCAGATCTAATCATCAAGACCATAGCATCCCTGGTCATTAAGATCACACTAGACTTTTATCAACAACATCAAAGCAGACCTGGTCAACTGACCACATTAGACCTGGTCAACAAGAACACACCAGGCCCAGCCTATTTACAAGGCAGATGACAGGTCCTTAGCTTCGAACTGTAAACCAATAAGCCTTACCTCCATAGTTGGTAAATTTATGGAATCAATAATTGCTGAGGCAAGTCGTAGCCATATTGAAAAGCATAAATTGATTAATGAATCTCAACACGGTTTTACTAAGAGGCGTTCCTGTCTTACGAATTTACTAACTTTTTTCACTAAGGTGTTTGAGGAGATAGATCATGGTAATGAATATGATATTGTGTATATGGACTTCAGTAAGGCTTTCGATAAAGTTCCACATCAGAGGCTACTGGGGAAACTTAAGGCAAACGGAATAGGAGGAGAATTTTTTTCCTGGGTAGAGGCATGGTTGACAAATAGGCGGCACAGAGTTTGCATAAATGGAGAGAAATCAGA
Organism: Cherax destructor; assembly: GCA_009830355.1. Taxonomy (NCBI): domain Eukaryota; kingdom Metazoa; phylum Arthropoda; class Malacostraca; order Decapoda; family Parastacidae; genus Cherax; species Cherax destructor. The sequence continues at coordinate 18,705 of WNWK01017668.1, forward strand.
ATGGGGGCGCGTCTCAAGCGGTGTTCCACAGGGTTCAGTTTTGGGCCCCCTGTTGTTTACAATTTACATAAACGACATAGATGAGGGAATAAAAAGTAAAATAAGTAAATTTGCTGATGACACCAAAATAGGCCGTCCAATTCATTCAAATGAGGACATTAGAGCACTCCAGGATGATTTGAATAGACTGATGCAGTGGTCGGAGAAGTGGCAGATGCAGTTTAATGTAAACAAATGCAAAGTTCTAAATGTTGGGCAGGACAATAACCATGCCACATATAAGCTGAATAATGTAGATCTTATTACTTGTGATTGCGAGAAGGATTTAGGAGTTCTGGTTAGTAGTAATCTGAAGCCAAGACATCAGTGCATAAGTGTTCGCAATAAAGACTAACAGAATCCTTGGCTTCATATCAAGAAGTATAAATAATAGAAGTCCTCAGGTTGTTCTTCAACTCTATTTGTCTTTGGTTAGGCCTCATTTAGATTATGCTGCACTGTTCTGGTCACCGTAGTACAGAATGTATATAAATGCATTGGAAAACGTACAAAGGAGGATGACAAAGTTGATCCCATGTATCAGAAATCTGCCCTATGAGGATAGACTGAGGGCCCTGAATCTGCACTCTCTAGAAAGGCGTAGAATTAGAGGGGATATGATTGAGGTGTATAAATGGAAAACGGGAATAAATAAAGGGGATGTAAATAGCGTGCTGAAAATATCCAGCCAAGACAGGACTCGCAGCAATGGTTTCAAGTTGGAAAAGTTCAGATTCAGGAAGGATATAGGAAAGCACTGGTTTGGTAATAGAGTTGTGGATGAGTGGAACAAACTCCCGAGTACCGTCATAGATGCTAAGATGTTGTGTAGTCTTAAAGATAGGTTTGATAAATACATGGGTGGGTGTGGATGGGTGTGAGTTTGGACCTGACTAGCTTGTACTACCAGGTCAGTAGCTGTACTAATTCCTTAAGTGGAAGTGACCTGACCAGGTGGTCGGCTAGATAATTATATGAGTGGGTGCGGTTGGGTGTGAGTTGATCCTGACTAGCTTGTGCTACTAGGTCAGATGCCGTGCTCCTTCCTTAAGTGAATGTAACCTGACCTGGCTGGGTCGGGGCATTGGCTTAAGCCGTTGGAGACTTGGACCTGCCGCGCATGGGCCAGTAGGCCTGCTGCAGTGTTCCTTCTTTCTTATGTTCTTATGTAATGTGACTCATTATTCTAGATTACATATGTTTTTTAATTTGTTTATAAGTTGCAGAGTTACGTAACTGATACTTCAGTGTTGATGTAGTGATGTGGTGGTGAAAATAATAGCATTGGGTTTCATGTTAACCTCACTGCATATGGTCGACAAGACATTGGATATGGTGCACGAGATGTTAGATATCTTGTACGAGATGCTGGATATGATGCACGAGATGCTGGATATGGTGCACAAGATGCTAGATATGGTGCACGAGAAGCTGGATATGACACTGGTTCTGGTAGATGAGATACTGAGAATGACAGGTGAGACACAGGATATGGTAGACAAAACATTGGATATGGTAGACGAAATAATGTATGCGACAGACTTGACACTAGATTCAATAGACGATATACTAGATGTGGTAGACTAGACCCCTGGATATGGTAGACGAGACCCTGTATATGGTAGACGAGACCCTGGATGTGATAAACGAGACCTTGGATATGGTAGACGAGACCCGTCGGGTCGAAGCTCCATACAACAAGTGATATATGGAAGAACATTGATGAGTTAGAATGACAAAAACAGTCACGTGACTCCATAAGGTACTGCACGTCAACACTGACAACACATCATTGCGACTATCAGTATCTAAAGTAAGAAATGCTAAAAATAATAGTACCAGTGTCATTAAGAAAGGGTTTAAATGTCTAAAGGCCTACAAGTTGCCGGTCCAGACGTTTCTAAGACTGTTCCCATATACAATGTTGCGGTTAGTGCACAGTGCTAATTCAGAAAATGGGAAACAGAGGTGTTAATGTTAGAATTACTATTAAACTAGTAAAAATATTTTTGTGAGATATGGAGAATTTCTGGAGATAACCTCAGGCCATGGGTAGAGGCCAGAAGGAAGGCCATATACCCCACGTAATATTATGGCAAATGGATCAATGGTAACGAATGGTAGAGAGAAAAAAGTGACCAGTGGAACTACACGGTAATTTAGGAGGAAAAAGGAAGTGTTTGGTAATGTAAGATAAACAAGGAATACGTTGACTGAGTAATATACAGTTATCAGTAAAAAAAATAGAAACTTAGTAAGTTAGGCAATTAATGTTGTGTTAGAATACACGAGGAAAAAATTGTTGACAAGGTAGTGAGTGCATAATTAATTCTCAATCCCATGGTTTTGTTATAATTTCTTATACCAATAAACTTTATTCAAACTCATAATTGCTATTCAGTATTTTTCTATATTGCATAATTAATATATATCTTCGTTGTCCGTGTATTTGTTATTTTTTCTATATTCAACAATTGTCAAAATGTTGTGGTATTCCTCAGATTACTTGTATTCACTTACTAGCTTACTATTAGCTTAATACAAGTTTGTATATATATTTGTATTGCCCAGTAATTTAATTTATCATTGTTATCAGTGTATTTTTTATTGCTCTACGTTCTCCAATTCTCAAGAATTTGTACGACCTCAGATTATTTACGATTTCTAGGCTCACAGTTGGTAATAATCTTCCTCACTGGTATTTCTAACACCTTCATACATCAACAATTCTGTTATCATAACTAGTTTTATCTTTATGTATAGCAAACATAATTTTAGTTATATTTTCAGTCTGATTTAGTTACATTTTTTTATAAATCTTTAAAACATTACTTTGCCATGCTCATTATGTAATTACTTATAATATTTTACTTTGCAATTTTTCAATCTTTGTATTTCACTATTTAACCTTATTTGATTTTTGTCAAAGATATTATCAACTTATTTTTGTAGGTACTATACACGAATACTAATACATTAACACTTCACATTAGCATTATATGAACACCTCACATACACATTGCTAATTGCAGAAAATTTACAACAAATCTTCCACACATCTTCGCACTATCACAGATCTGATTCAACCTATAGTACGTATTAAGCAAATATATCTGCCTCGGTATTTCCCGAAATAAGTGTAACAATGTGTTATAGAAGATCTCAAAATATAATACTTCTAATTCAAAATTGTCACAGTCGTTAAAGGTCAAATTTTACAAACTATGGCATTCAAATACATATATTATTATATTTATTTCATTGCCTATTAAGTCAATTTTAAGCCTGGAAGAAATGCACTGCACAAGAGCATCTCCACCACCCACCACTTCTACAACACTGCCTCCACCACTGCGCGCACCACTACAACACCCACTCCACTGTGCGCGCCTCTCCAACACCACTATCGATAGCCGCCTCTATTCACCATTCCTCCACCCTCTGCTGCTCTCCATTGCGAACACCAACTAATCCCTCCACCATGCAGTCTCCACCATCCAGCCTCCACCATGCAGTCTCCACCATCCAGCCTCCACCATCCAGCCTCCACCATCCAGCCTCCACCATCCAGCACCTCCCTCATCTCCCGATGGAAATAAGTAACTTTTAACTTTTTGGGTTATCCTAGGTAATTTACCCATATGTTAATTAAACTATGCATGATAATTATACTTATGTGTACCTGTTTATAAATAATCTTACTCTATGGCTAGACACCCACGCTGGCAACTCTGCCACCAGCCACTCCACCAGTCAGTGCCACCAGCCACTGTCACCAGCCACTGCTACCAGTCACTGCTACCAGCCACTGACACGTCACTGCCACCAGCCACTGCTACCAGTCACTCCCACCAGCCACAGCTACCAGCCACTGCCACCTGTCACTGACACCAGCCACTGGCACCAGCCACTGCCACCAGTCACTGCCACCAGTCACTGACATCAGCCACTGACACCAGTCACTTCTACCAGTCACTGTCACCAGTCACTGCCACCAGTCACTGCCATCAGTCACTAACACCAGCCACTGACACCAGCCACTGACACCAACCACTGCCACCAGCCATTGCCACCAGCCACTGACACCAGCCACTGACACCAGCCACTGCCACCAGTCACTGCTACCAGTCACTGTCACCAGTCACTGCTACCAGCCACTGCCACCAGCCACTGCCACCAGCCACTGCCACCAGCCACTGCTACCAGCCACTGCCACCAGTCACTGTCACCTGTCACTTCCACCAGTCACTGCCACCAGTCACTGCCATCAGTCACTGCCACCAATCACTGCTACCAGCCACTGCCACCAGCGCCACCAGCCACTGCCACCAGTCACTGCCAATAGCCACTGATACCAGTCACTACCACCAGTCACTGACACCAGGCACTACCACCAGTCACTGTCACCAATCACTGATACCAGTAACTACCACCAGTCACTACCACCATCTCTGCCATTTTCTCTCTCAGTAACGTGTGCCACCTTCCAGCCACCAGCGCTGCCACCACCTTCCCTACCACCGCAGGCTCCCCCACACCTGCCTCCACCTCTGCCATCAACAACAGCTGTCAAAATGCCCACTAATGAAACCTGTAGAAAGTGTGGGAAGAAATTTCAGCACACCAAGAGAGACATTCACTGTGAGATATTCCGAGGAACATTCCATTTTTCCTGTGCTGGAGTTACTACGGCAATTAGAATGCAAAGTCTTGGAAAATAAATGTGAATAACTCAGTTGGAGAGATAAGGAATTGTGGTCACATATGAGAGGCATATTAAATGTTAAGAAGGAACAAGGGGCTTTCTGTACAGTAGATAATATATGTCAGTTACTGCACTGCCAATTGTACACTGACCTCTACTTTATAAAGAATAGTTATTTGTTTTGTTATTTGTTTTTAATATGTGCAAAACGTGGGAGGAGGAAACGAAGATATATAGAATTGGAAATTAAATGTTAGACAGCAGGGAGAAAACAATGCAGGTTAGACAGGTATGTCGGGTGACATTCAGTGGTGACAAATTCTTACTGCTTAGACATGGAAAGAATGAAGAACTCAAAGGGACACTGTATACAGAACCTTAGGGAAACTCCAAGCAGAACAAAATTTACATTGGAAGAATCTGGGAGTGATAATGTAGGTTAAATACTGCAGGATAATGAGGGGTTTAAATGAAGGGAAATGGTGTCTATGATGACACATTTCAAATCGTTTGAGATCTCTTCTTTGCGATCTCTTCTTAGAATACTGTTCAGAGTAAACAACTCCTCTCAGGGCAAAAGAGATTTAAGCACTGGAACACATTCAAAGATCATTTACAAAGAACAGCGCTAATAATACTGCGAGCGTCGTAAGAGGCACGTAAGTTCTCCCTTCATCTAATAACATGCTCATTTTCCCACTATAATCTACCTTGTCCAAAATTACTATCGCATTTGCTTTGTCTGTTTCGTAAAGTGAAATCTACGAGCTTTCCTTAATTCATAGTATAACAAATCTTTGAGGACAATTGTGTCGCTCAGACCTCTACTACACATTTGTAATGGCCATGTTATTAGATGTATTAATGAACATGTATTAATGATGTATTAATGAACATGTATTAATGATGTATTAATGAACATATATTAATGATGTATTAATGAACATGTATTAATGATGTATTAATGAACATGTTATTAGAAGACTGGGATGCCTACGTGCCCCTTAAAGTTATAGAGGTATTATATAATATATACGTTCAGTACCTTAGCAACATATTGGAAAGAGAGATATGGGGAAATATGTAGAATAAACCCAATGAAAGACTGGGGCGCTGGGGGCACAATAAGAGAAATGTAGAAGTCTTCAAGAGCAAACTTTACAATTTCCCTCACCACGTACCGGGTCAACCAGGCTGTGATGGATATATGGGCCCGCTCGACCAGTCAGATGCGAAATTCTGGTTGTCAAGGGACGCACCAGTTAATCCTTACCCAGAGCGAAGCTGTGAGAGTAGGAAACTCTCAAAACCTATCAACGGTAAAGATTAAAGGTGTGCTTTGGATATGGAACACAAGACATTAGATATGATAGATGAGACACCAAATATGGTAGACGATATACTATAAATGGTAGGTGTCACTGCATATGGTAAATGAGGCAATGAATATGGTAGAATAAACATTGCACACGATAGGCATAACACAAATGCACTTCATTATTCAACTATTCAAGAGATATTTACTAATAATGATAGACATTATTTATTAATAATGATAGACATAAGTCGAGATGTCTCAAATAAACATGACGCTTCTGAAATTAGTGTAATTTGCCTGAAAAAAAGAATGACATGATTGAAATATGAGAGTCAGGATGTAAATACGTGTGACGTGCCGAAAGTTAGTATGACATGTCTAAAATGAATGTAAACATGTGTGATATAACGAAAATGAGTGTGACATGACGGAAATGAGCGCGATAAGATATAATGATTATTTGAAAGTCTTGAAGAGAGCCAGAGTGATGAGTCGCTTTTATGATGTGATTTTAGGAGGGAGGCAAAGTTTGCATATAACAAAGTGGGTGTGAACTAGTTTGAGTGAAGGTGAGTTTATGTGGGCGTGTTGATGAGTGTGCCTCTGTTTGGGTGTACGTGTGTGAGTGTACCTGTTTTTGAGTGCACGTGTGTGAAAGTGTAAGTGTTTACGTGCATGAAAATCTACGTGTGCTTGAGTGTATACATGATTGAGAGTGTACTTGTATGATTGTATGTTTTTAAAAGTGTTAATGTAAAAGTGTGTTTGAGATTGTGTGTTAGTGTATATGGGGGGTGTGAGTGTTCATGTGTGTGTGAGTGTATGCGTGTATGAGTATACATGCCTGAAAGCATACGTGCATGAAAGACTTCAGAATGTGCCTTTGAAAGTGTACGTTAGTGTGATACTGTACTTGTGTTCGTGAATGAACGTGAGTGTGATAGTTTATGGGTGTATGAGCATGTGAGCGTGGGAGAACATCTGTATGAGAGCATTTGCGAGAAACTGTACATGTACTCACCTTCACGTAGTTGAAGGGGTCAAATACCTAACTCCTGGCACCGCCTCTCAACGTGCCACTAGCCAGATTCCCTCCTGCCAAGCCTGGAGGGCGCTAATGAATTCGCCCTTAAAACAATCTGGAGACCCTCCCTTCACCCCTTCTTCGTGGAGGTACTTCCACTTCCTAGCCACCCTGATGTTGAAGAAATAGTTCCTGACATCTCTGGTGTGGATCCCATCTTAGTGCCGCATACAAGCCGGCCTCATGAAGTGCGAGGCCCAATTGGGAACAATTTTGGTGGGCCGCATGTATGGAAAGCAATCAAACTATGCGCTTAAAAAATGCATGCGAGTTAATAGTCCAAACAGATGTTAGCTACATAGATAGTTTTGTTGAAATACTTATCTAATGCACCTTTCTACTTTTCTGCTTCGGCCATCTTTGCCTTGGCCACAGTTCTCTTCTTACTGCCACGTACATGTTTTCTGCCCATGTCTCTTGATCTTATACTCATATTTATAGAACCCACAGGATCCCTCTTTTTTTTTTTTAATTCGTGTTATGTGTACTTGACAAGCAGAGAGTAGATTACACTCTAGCTCGTGGGATCCCTAAGGCGCGGGTCACAATTGGGAGCAATCGATCCAATCGGCTTAAGACCGGCCCTGGCCGCATACCATTACTTTCAAATTTGCTAGACGAACATCGGCTGCAGTGCTTATTTGCTTGATGTTAAGCCTCGGGAGATATACCATGCACTATACTCACGCCTACTATACTGCACTATACCAACGCACCCAGCAGAACTGGGTGCGTGGGTTTCAATACTATATATACTGCTTGTGGAGGCTAGTACACCAAACGGGGAGAAGAATGAAATTAGCTCTGAGGCATCCACACCATCGTATGTCCTCGGATCACGGTACAACACCTAGCTCTGCTGGGTGCGTGCAATTTGTAGGAATGTATTGTCCAGTGGGTTAGAGCGTCTTGAATTTTCGCTCACCATGAGACGGACTAAAACAGCACGGGTCCGATCCCCCGGCTAGTTGTAGTGTTATATATATATATATATATATATATATATATATATATATATATATATATATATATATATACATGTGTGTGTGTGTGAAATTTGTCATTTAGCAAGAACTCACTTAAAATGAAGTCCTTTCTAAAATTTTCTTTATGTTAATGTAAAAATTAATAATTTTGTACCAAAAGATCCTTAGAAAAATTTCCTAACCTTATTATAACAAGCGCAATTTAATTTATCCTAATCCAAATAAATATATTTTAGATAAGTTTACAATAATTTAATAAACAAACACAATGAAATATATTTTTACCGATAGGTTCAGAATGATTTTGCGAAATAATAATTATTATTATTATTATTATTACACCGAGGCAAGGTGGCCCAAAAAGAAAAACGAAAGTTTCTATCTATAAATTTATTAATGTATAAAAGAGAGAGGGCTACTAGCCCCTTGCTCCAGGCATTTTAGTCGCCTCTTCCGACACGCAAGGCTTACGGAGGAAGAATTCTTTTCCATGGAGATAAGAGGAAATAAACAAAAACAAGACCCAGTAAGAAAAACGAAAACCCAGAGGGGTGTTTGTATATATATATATATATATATATATATATATATATATATATATATATATATATATATATATATATATATATATATATATATATATATACTTGTACATGCATGCGTAGTATGGCCTAAGTGTAAAAAGAGTCAAGTCGGAGGCTGCCACAGTTAAAAACTTTGTTCCACAAGGCACAGTACTCGATCCCATTCCGTTCCTTACCTTCATATCGGACACAGAAATAGATGTAAACCATAACACTGTGTCATCCTTTGCAGGCGATACTAGAATTTTTAGATTACACTAGAATCATCCATTGAGGACACGGTAAATTTCCAATCAGATATATATCAAATTTTCCAGTGGGCAACGGAAACCAATATTATGTTCAATGAGGACAAATTTCAACTACACCGTTATGGAAGAAATAATAGCTAAAACTGAGTATGCTACAAAGTCTAATAGCAAAATAGTGTGAAGGACTTGGGAGTGTTAATGTCAGAGGATCTCACCTTCAAGGATCACAACAGTGTCACTATCACATTTGCGAGGAAGATAATAGCATGGATAATGAGAACTTTCAAAACAAGGGATGCCAAGCCAATGATGATTCTTTTTAAATCCCTTGTTTTCTCGTGGCTGGAAAACTGCTGTACACTAACAGATCCATTCAAGGCAGGTGAAATCGCTGATCTGGAGTATGTACAGAGAATATTTACTGAACATATAAGTTCCGTTAAACATCATAATTACTGCGAAAGCTTGGCGATAGAGATACATCATAATCTACACCTGGAAAATCCTAGAGGGACTGGTCCCAAATCTGAACACAGAAATCACTCCCTACGAAAGCAAAAGACTGACAAGACGGTGCAATATACCCCCAATGAAAAGAAGGGACGCCACTGGTACATTAAAAGAAAACACAATAAGTATCCGGTGCCCAAGACTGTTCAAAAGCCTCCCACCAGGCGTGAAAGGAATTACCAATAGTCCACTGCCTTCAAGAGGAAAATGGACATATACCTAAAGTCAATACCCGATCAACCCGGCTGTGGTTTGTACGTTAAACTTGTGCGGCCATCAGTATCAGCCTAGTTGATCAGGCCCTGATCCACCGGGAGGCCTGGACAAGGACTGGGTCACGGGTGCATTGACCCCCGGAACACCCTCCATTTAGAATCTAGGTCTATACATTGCCTTTATTACAACACTAATTGTCTGGGCACATACATTCATTTATGATTGGATTCTGTTTACTACTTCGAGGAGTTTCATGAATCCATCGGTTAGAATCGCTCTCAACTTTCTTGCTGTTGTCTGTACTGTGTCTTACGTGTATTCCTGTGAACATAATTATTTTTTATAAATTCAAATACCGAATTCTGAACTACATTGGTAATTAAAAATGGAAGGTTAACAGATAATGTTACTATTTCAACCCGAAATAACATCAAAATCTGCTGTAAATGGAAGCAGTGACTGCAGCCTGTGAGACCTCTGTAAGCTTGTGTGTTCCAGCCGGTCTTATATCTAGTGCTCGTGGAAAAGCTCCAAGTAGAGAGGGTAATATTCGCTTAAATGCGACAAAATATCTTGCAGACAAAGCTGCCTTTCTTGTGTAAAATAAGATTGTGGTAGATGCAACTATCAGCTTTGGACTGATACAAATTAGCTTTTCACAGACTAATTATTTTGCGAAATTAAATACTCACGGATATGATTACTAACTTTATAAAAGAAATATTTGGAATTAAATTCTCAGTAGTCTAATGTGGTGTGAAATACATTGCACGTGGAGCCTTCAACACATACTCTGAATATTAGTACGCAATACACAGTGTAACCAGCAGTACACAAGTGCAAGTGTTACAGTATACAGTTGATGTGTTTGGCAGTACACATAGCATATGTGTAACCTGCCGTATTCACAGTACACACAGTGTAAGCGCAGCCTTCATTACACACAATGTATTTTCAACTTCTTAATTTATCAACAGTATAATTTTTTCACACATATGATATTTGCATTTCGGTGATATCTATGATGTGTATGATAGCAGGTGCACGTCTGCTATACTCCTACAGCTGAACCTTGACAAGGTTCTCCTTTTATAATCAGTTCTATATTTTTTTACCAAGTGTGCCATATTATATTTATTTACGATGATCAATTATATTAATGGACGTTAAGAAATCCTCTCCATTTGATTGCCAAACCTGGGTAGCAACTTTTGCTTAGCACACACGGAAAAACAATGTTCTAGCTACCAATGTAGGCCTCTTTCCTCTATCAACTTAGACCTTCTTCACTACCTCTAACCCGTCCCTCGGGTATGACCTACTTAAACTGGGGAATCCCACCTACCAGTGACAGTGCCTTCGTCTGCTACCCGTCGCTTTCCACCTGACGCCAATATATAAGCGTCGACAATAAAGAATCCCAGATGTTGCACATGTGTCTAATTTTCATTCATGTCTGCCGTTGGCCGTCAGAGTCGTCTCTGCCCTGAGCTGTTGTTACGAATCTCCATTAATCAAAGCGGATATATTAAAGCACATTCCTATTGTTTTAATTTATGTTAATAATGATTTTCTACCAAAAGCACCTTAGGAATCTTACCTAACCTTATTATAACAAGCGCAATTAAATTTAGCCTAATTCTACTAAATATATTTTATATAGGTTCATAATAATTTAATAATAAAAACACAATGAAATATATTTTTCTCGTTAGGTTCACAATGATTTTTACGAAATTATTGCATACACAAATTTTCGCTTGACCTATTCGGCAAGAAGAGCGTTGCTATTTAAGCCAAAATCGCAAGTTTTACGTATTCGGCACGATACATATATATATATATATATATATATATATATATATATATATATATATATATATATATATATATATATATATATATATATATATATATATATATATATATATATATATATATATATATATATATATATATATTTTATATATATATATATATATATATATATATATATATATATATATATATATATATATATATATATATATATATATATATATATATATATATATGTCGTGCCGATTAGGTAAAACTGGTCAATTACAAGAACTCATTTAAAATTAAGTCCTTTCTAAAAAAATTCTTATACGTTTAAAGATATATTTTTTCATTTATGTTAATGTAAGAATTTATAATTTTGTACCAAGAGAAACTTTGAAAACCTACCTAACCTTATTACAACAAGCGCAATTTAATTTAGCCTAACCCAACTAAATATATTTTAGATACGTTAACATTAATTTAATAATAAACAAACCCAATGAAATATATCTTTTTCGTCATGTTCAGAATGATTTTGGCGAAATTATTGCATACACAAATTTTCACATGTCTTATATGGCAAGGTGAGCGTTGCTATTTAAGCCAAAATCAAAGTTTTACCTAATCGGCACGACTATATATATATATATATATATATATATATATATATATATATATATATATATATATATATATATATATATATATATATATATATATATATATATATATATATAGTCGTGCCGATTAGGTAAAACTGGTCAATTACAAGAACTCATCTAAAATTAAGTCCTTTATAAAATTTTATCTTATAGGTTTGAAGATATATTTTTTCATTTATGCTAATGTAAAAATTTATAATTTTGTACCAAGAGAAACTTTGAAAACCTACCTAACCTTATTACAACAAGCGCAATTTATTTTAGCCTAACCCAACTAAATATATTTTAGATACGTTAACATTAATTTAATAATAAACAAACACAATGAAATATATTTTTCGTTATGTTCAGAATGATTTTAGCGGAAATTATTGCATACTACAAATTTTCACTTGTCTTATATGGCAAGGTGAGCGTTGCTATTTAAGCCAAAATCGCTAAGTTTTACCTAATCGGCACGACATATAATATATATATATATATATATATATATATATATATATATATATATATATATATATATATATATATATTATATCTTTAGAATATTGTAAAGTTGTTTTATCTTTACCGATAACATTCACCATATCACATTGTGGCGAATAAAGATCAATGATGCAAGATCACCATTACACCCTAGCTCGATCGCTAGCGGACTCAGCTCACACACTGAGGTCCGGGGTTCGAATATCCTCCTGTACGGCTGGAAAACATTAGGGACGTGTTTCCATAAGACCTGCTGTCTCTGCCCCTGTTCACCCATCAGTTTAGAATGGGTACCTGGGTGTTAGTTGACTGGTGGGGGTCGCATCCTGGGAAAAAAAATTACCTAATTTGCCCGAAATGCTCAGCGTAACAAGCGGCTTTCTGTATAGTAGTATGTCATTGATGTCAGCTAGGCCTGTATAACATGTACATGTACTTGTAGTAAATAAACATATATGGATCTAACCAGGACAAAAACCAAGCACCTTGAACCAGTCAATGCAGGGGTCTACACTATACCCTGTGGAGGCTGCGACAGAATTTATGTAGGAGAAACAGCAAGAAACCTCGAAACACGCCTCAATGAACACATTAATGCATGTAGGAACGATAACCTGAACAACGCCTGCGTACAACACCGAAATTCCAACAATCATCTCATGAAATTCAAAGACGCCCGACTAGTAATCAAAGAAACTAATTTCCGTAGACGCAAGTGCCTTGAATCAGCACTTATCGCTGTTTCTAACACAATTAAACAAAACAAAGGCAGCTTCACCATCTCTGAAGTCTTAGCAAGAATCCTCCTGAAAACAGTGAACCCTACCATCACATAGTCTTTCCTGCTAATTCAACACTAGCACATCGTAGATGTGGAACACTCCTACAGGCCTTCTCTATTCCAACCTCCATATTTGTCTAACCTATTTTTATACTACCCTTGTAATTTTTTTATCACCTTTTACTCATGTGCAAATTGATTGTTCTACCTTATTGTATTACTACTACTACTACTACTTATATCACTACTACTTCTACCACCACTAGTATTACACCTCACTTTGAGAGTATATATATACGCTCTGTGTCCATGTAACGCTTGTAACGGCTTGAAAAAGCTCCTGGAGAGCGAAACGTTGCCAAAATAAAATGTCACATTTGTTGCATTTGTGTCCTTATACTTAACATATTGTCGGTAATTCTACCAATATTATTATAAACATATATTATTATGTAGTACAATAATCCACCACCGCACGTAACATCACTACCATATTACATAGTGGCAATTGATCCACCACTACAACCACCCACTGATCAACAACAATCACTGATTCACCACCTTCACCACCCCCACTACAACCACCCACTGATCAACAACAATCACTGATTCACCACCCCCACTACAACCACCCACTGATCAACAACAATCACTGATTCACCACCCCCACCACCACTACAACCACCCACTGATCAACAACAATCACTGATTCACCACCCCCACCACCACTACAACCACCCACTGATCAACAACAATCACTGATTCACCACCTCCACCACCATTACCACCAACGCAACTATGCGCTTATCGGCAATGGATGTTCCAGCAGAGAGGATTTTGGGGCACATAAGATAGTGGTATCGTACAATGGTGCTGTTACCAACATTTTTGTTACATAACTCCTGGATGAAGCCGCGTTATCTCACCAGAGAAGCAAATTACGCACCCAGGAGTAAAGTTATCTTGGGGAATACAAAGATAAGAGAGAGAGAGAGAAAGTAGGAGGTACATCATTGTGAAACAAATTAGGTATGACAAACTCACAGACAGACAGACCGACAGACCGACAGACACACACACAAAATTATTGCAAAAGCAGGAATAACAGGGAAGGCGCTGCAATGGATCAGGAAATACCTGTCGGGTAGACAACAGCGAGTCATGGTACGTGACGAGGCGTCCGAGTGGGCGCCTGGGACAAGCGGGGTTCCACAGGGGTCAGTAATAGGACCTGTGCTGTTTCTGATATATGTGAACGACATGATGGAAGGAATATACTCGGAAGTGTCCCTGTTTGCAGATGTTGTGAAGTTGATGAGAAGAATTCATTCGGACGAGAACCAGGAAGAAATACAAAGGGATCTGGACAGGCTGCAGGCCTGGTCCAGAAACTGGCTCCTGGAGTTCAACCCCACCAAGTGCAAAGTCATGAAGATTGGGGAAGGGCAAAGAAGACCGCAGATGGAGTACAGTCTAGGGGACGAGATACTACAAACCTCACTCAAGGAAAAGGATGTTGGGGTGAGTATAACACCGGGCACATTTCCTGAGGAGTACATCTACCAAATAACTGCTGTAGCATACTGCCGCCTCGCAAACCTAAGAATAACATTCCGTCATCTCAATAAGGAATCGTTCAGGACTCTGTACACCTTGTACGTTAGGAATATATTGGAGTATGCAGCACTAGTTTGGAACCTACACCTCGCCAAGCACGTAAGGAAATTAGAGAAAGTGAAAAGGTTTGCAACAAGACTAGTCCCGAAGCTAAGAGGAATGTCCTACGAGGAGAGGTTAAGGGAAATCGACTTGATGACACTGGAGGACCGGAAAGATAGGGAGGATATGATAACGACATTGTGAAGGTTGTCGCCAATCTTCTTAGGAAAAGTATAATAGAAAAAGACAAAAATAACAAGAAAAATAAACACTTTATTTTAATAGATTGAAATTTAAATAATAAATACGTAAATATGATTATAATAATCCTCTTAAGAAAAATGAAAAATGAAAACAAAAAAATATATATCTGATCCAAAGCTACTTATATACACGTGTTCTTGTTAATACAGAAGCAATGAATCCATGTTAGACTCCGTGGTGTTGTTGTTGTTGTTGCCTCGATGTTTTCCACAAATCCATCTGTTTTCCAACATCCACAATGTAACAAATTATGTCCGGGACTCAGTTGAAAGTTGTCCCCTGGTAAAGTATCGTTGCCTGAGGTTTCTAGAGTGTGGACTTAGGAACTACTGGTGTAGTGTAGAATTGGTGGTGTTACTCTGTTTCTCACTTGGTGAGTACGCCGCCCCCCCCCCACTCAGCCTTGAATCCGATGATCCGAGCGGACACAGAGGACTGTGAAAGAAACCACAAGAATTACTCACCACTCTAGCATTAATTCACATGGTAGGCATAAGGCCTTTAAAAGAAATGGCGAAACTGTAATAAATAACTTTACCAAAAACCAAGGCAGGACATAGCAGAAGTGAATGTTGTTAAACATGAGTGAAGCTCCAAAAAAATTAAAGAGTGAAGCTCTTGAACATAAAATAATGAAGACTCTAATGAATCACAGAGATGTTAGGAAATATTTCTTCAGTCACAGAGTTGTCACGAAGTGGAATAGTCTGGGAAGTGATGTAGTGGAGGCAGGATCCATACCAGCTTTAAGAAGAGGTATGATAAAGCTCATGGAGCAGGAAGAGTGACCTAGTAGCGACCATTGAAGAGGCGGGGCCAGGAGCTATGACTCGAGCCCTGCAATCACAACTAGGTGAGTACACACACACACACAGGGAAGTAACGGCATCATATAGCGCTCGTGAATCTTTAGTGGTTTTGGCCCACCAAAGTCATTACCAGGATCACCGAAAGTTGTCAGTGTTAGTGAACAACCCGAGAAGTGATAGTCGAGCTGCCCCAAGTCAGAAAAGGGAGGTGAAGGATACAATTTATACAAAACATTCTGAATCAGTGCCAGGAGAGAGAGAGGCCGGAGTCCTAGTGTGAGTGTAGGTGGTATCGCCACAAGCCAATACCAGCAAATTCAACCAGAATAAGTGTGACCCAAGCGAGAGAGATAAGAGATAAGGATAGATGAGTTAGTGAATACAGTGAAGAAGAAATGGAAGGGGGAACAAGGAGCCAGGAGTGCCGCCACAATGAGAATCATTGTGCAGCCGCAAATGAACGGGATCCAGACGACAGCTCTGCCGGACATAATGTACAAACGCCTTTTTGTGGTTGCATGCAAGATTTGGCAACTGGTCCTGCATCACTGACAGCTGGGGGTCATAAACCCTGCTCTGGAGAGCTGAATATCACACATAGAGCAGGGGGAGTAGATAGGTGACCAAGGCAGTTGGCAGGTAACCAGTGAAGCAGGTAGGTGATCAGGGCAACAGGTATTTGACCAGTGAAGCAGGTAGGTGAGCAGGGCAGCGGGTAGGTGAACAGAGCTTTAGGTAGGTGACCAGGGCAGACGGTACTTGACCAGGGCAGCAGATAGTTGACCAGGGTAGCAGGTAGTTGATATGAGTTGCAGGTAGGTGACCAGAGCAACACGTATGTGACCAGAGCAGCAGGTAGGTGACAAGGGCATCAGGTAGGTGACCAGAGCAGCAGGTAGGTGACCAGAGCAGAAGGTAGGTGACCATGGTAGAAGATAGATGACCAGGGCATTAGGTAGTTGCCCAGGGTAGCAAGTAGGTGACCAAGGCAGCAGGTAGGTGACCAGGGAAGCAGGAAGATGTCCAGAGCAGTTGGTACGTGTTGTCCAGGGCAGTAGGTAGGTGACTAGGGTATCAGGTAGGTGACCAAGGTAACATGTAGGTGACCAGGATAGAAGGTAGGTGACCAGGGCAGCAGGTAGTTGACCAGCGTATCATGTAGGTCAGCAGAACAGCAGGTAGGTCACCAGGGCAGTATGTAGGTGACCAGGGTAGTAGGTAGTTGACATGGGCAGCAGGGAGGTAACCAGGGCAGCAGGTAGGTCACCAGGGCAGAACGTAGGTAAATATTTTAGCAGGTAGGTGAACAGGGCAGTAGATAGATGAAAAGGGCAGGTGGTAGGTGTTGTCTTATGCAGCAGGTAGGGGACATGGGTAGCAGGTAGGTGACCAGGGCAGCAGGTAGGTGTTGTCCACGGAAGCAGGTAGGTGTTGTCCACGGAAGCAGGTAGGTGACCGGGGCAGCAGGTAGGTGTACTCTGGGAAGTAGGTAGGTGACCAGGGTAGCAGGAAGGTGACCAGAGCAACAAGTCGGTGACCAGGGTAGCAGGTAGGTGACCATTGTCGCAAGTAGGTGACCTGGGTAGCAGGCAGGTAACCAAGGGAGTAAGTGACCTGGACAGCAGGCAGGTAAAAAAGGGAGTAGGTAGGTGACCAGGGCAGTTTGTAAGTGACCAGGACATCAGATAGGTGACCAGAGAAGCAGGTAGGTTACCAGGGAAGCAGGTAGGTGACTAGGGCAAGAGGTAGGTGACCATGGTATCAGGTAGGTGGCCATGACAGCAGGTAGGTGACCAGGGCAGCAGGTAGGTGACCAGGGCAGCAGGTATGTGACCATGGTAGCAGGTAGGTTTCCATGTCAATAGGCAGGTGACCAGGGTAGATGGTAGGTGACCAAGGTAGCAGATAGGTGACCAGGGCAGCAGAAAGGTGACCAGGGCAGGAGGAAGGTGACCAGGTTATCAGGTAGGTGAACAGGGTAGCACGTAGATGAACAGGGTAGCAGGTAGGTGAACAGGGTAGAAGGTAGGTGACCAGGGCAACAGGTAGTTCACCAGGGTAGCAGATAGCTGACCAGACCAGCAGGTAGGCGATCACGGCAGCAGATAGGTGACCAGGGAAGCAGGTAGTGACAAGGGTAGCAGGTAGGTGAAACGGGTAGAACGTAGGTGACCAGGGAAGTAGGTAGGTGACCAAGGAAGTAGGTAGGTGCCAAGGGTAACATGTAGATGACCAGGGCAGTAGGTAGATGACCAGGGAATCAAGTAGGTGAGCAGAACAGGTGGTATGTGACCATGGCAGCAGGGAGGTGACCATGGTAGCTGATAAGTGACCAGGACAATTTAAGGTGACCACGACAGCAGGTAGGTGACCAGGGTTGGAGGTAGGTGTTGTCCATGGCATGAGGTAGGTGACCAGGGTATCAGGTGCTGTTCACACCAACTACAAGGCCGGGGGACTGATTACCTCATCTTTTGTATATAGTTCTACTGTCTTGAAGTTATGTCCTAGAATCTGTATTGATAAAGCCACTGGAGGGCGAAACGTCGGTATTGAATACCATTCATATCAGGTAGATGACCAGGGCAGCAGGTGTGTGACCATGAAAGCAGGTAGGTGACCAGGGCAGTAGGCAGGTGACCAGAGTAAACGTTAGGCGACCAGGGTAGCAGTTAGGTGACCACAGCATTAGGTAGGTGCCCAAGGTAACAGGTACGTGACCAGGGCAGCAGGTAGATGACCAGGGAAGCATGTAGATGACCAGGGCAGCAGGTAAGTGACCATGGTAGCAGGTAGGTAACCAGGACAGTAGATAGGTGACCAGGGTAGAATGTAAGTGGCCAGGGCAGCAGGTAGGTGACCATGGTAGTAGGTGGGTGACCAGGGCAGTAGGTAGGTGACCAGGGTAGTAGGTAGGTGATCAGGGCAGAAGGCAGGTGATCATGGCAGGATGTAGGTAAGTAGTAGGTAGGTGACCAGGGCAGTAGGCAGGTGGCTATGGCAGCAGGAAGGTGATCAGTGCAGTAGGAAGGTGACCTGAGGGCACTAGGTAGGTGACCTGAGGGCACTAGGTAGGTGACCATCGCAGCAGGTATGTGACGTGGGCAGTATGCAGGTGCCCAGGGCAGCAGGTATGTGACCAGGGCTGTAGGAAGGTGACTGGGGCAGTAGTTAGGTGACCAGTGCACCAGGTAGGTGACCAGAACAGCAGGATGGTGACCAGGGCAGCAGGTAGATAACCAGGGCAGCAGGTAGATGACCAGGGCAGCAGGTAGGTGACCAGGGCAGAAGGTAGGTGCTGTGGTAGCAGGTAGTTGACCATTTTAACAGGTAGGTGACCAGGGCAGCAGGTAGGTGTCAAAGGCAGCAGGTAGGTGACCAGGGCAATAGGTGACCAGGGTAGGAGGTATGTGACCATGGTAGTAGGTAGGTGACCAGGGCAGCAGATAGGTGACCAGAACAGCAGGTTGGTGACCAGGGCAACAGGTAGGTGACCACGGTAGCATGTTGGTGACCAGGGCAGAAGGTAAGTGACCGTGGTAGCATGTAGGTAACCATTTTAGCAGGTAGGTCACCAGGGCAGCAGGTAGGTCACCAGGGTAACAATTAAGTGACCAGGGCAGCTGGTAGGTGTTTTCCAGGGAAGCAGGTAGGTGTTTTCCAGGGAAGCAGGTAGGTGAGAAGGTGAGAAGAGCAGCAGGTAGGTGGCCAGTGCACCAGGTAGGTGACCAAAGCAGCAGGTAGGTGAACAGGGAAGTAGGTAGGTGTCCAGGATAGCAGGTAGGTTAGCTGACGAGGGTTGCATTTAGGTATCCAGGGTAACTAGTAGGGGACCAGAGGAGTAGATAGGTGATCAAGGCAGTTGGTAGATGACCAGGGCAGTAGGTAGGTGTCCAGGATAGTAGGTAGGTGTCCAGGATAGTAGGTAGGTGACTAGGGCAGTAGGTAGGTGATCATGGCAGCAGGTAGGTAACCAGGGCAGCAGGTAGGTAACCAGGGCAGCAGGTAGGTAACCAGGGTACCAGGTAGGTGACTAGGGAAGCAGGTAGATGACCAGGGCAGCAGGTAGATGACCAGGGCAGCAGGTAGGTGACCAGGGCAGAAGGTAGGTGCTGTGGTAGCAGGTAGTTGACCATTTTAACAGGTAGGTGACCAGGGCAGCAGGTAGGTGTCAAAGGCAGCAGGTAGGTGACCAGGACAGCAGGTAGGTGTTTTCCAGGGAAGCAGTTAGGTGACCAGTGCAGCGGGTACATGACAAGGACAGCAGGTATGTGACCAGGGCAGTAGGTAGATGAAAGCGTAGCATTTAGGTGACCAGGATAGGAGGTATGTGACCATGGTAGCAGGTAGGTGACCAGGGCAGCAGATAGGTGACCAGAACAGCAGGTTGGTGACCAGGGCAACAGGTAGGTGACCACGGTAGCATGTTGGTGACCAGGGCAGAAGCCAGAGTAGCACGTATGTGACCAGGACAGCAGGTAGGTGACGATGGCAATATGTATGTGACCAGGGCAGTAGGTAGATAGCCAGGGCTGTAGGCAGGTGATCATTGCAGCAGGTAGGTGACCAGGGCGGTATTTAGGTGATTAAGGCAGGACGTAGGTGACCAGGGCACCAAGTAGATAGCAGTAGGTAGGTGACCAGAGGAGCAGGTAAATGACCAAGGCAGTAGTTGGGTGACTCGGGCAGCATGTAGGTGACCAGGGCAGAACATAGATTACCAGGGCAGCATGTATGTGGCCAGGGCCGTAGGCTGTTGACCAGGGCAGACGCTAGGTGGCCAGGGCAGCAGATAGATGACCAGGACAGCAGGTAGGTGACCAGGGCAGCATATGGGTGACCAAGGCGGCAGGAAGGTAACCATGGCAGCAGGTTGGTGACCAGGGCAGCAGATAGATAATCAGGGTACCTGGTTGGTGACCAGGGCAGCATGTACGTGAAAAGGGCAGCAGGTAGGTGACCAGGGTAGCATATAGGTGACCAAGGCAGTAGGTAGGTGACCAGCGCATCAGTTAGAAAATCAGGGCAGCAGGTAGGTGACCTGGGCAGTAGATATGTGACCAGGGTAGTAATTAGGTGAGTATGATAGTATGTAGGTGACCAATGCAGTAGATAGATGACCAGGGCATTAAGCAGGTGATCAGGGCATTAGTTAGGTAGCCATGACAGTAGACAGGTGACCAGGGCAGCAGGTAGGTGACCAGGGCAGCAGGTAGGTGACCAGGGCAGCAGGTAAGTGACCAGGGCAGCAGGTACGTAATGGTAAATTAGACACATATGCAACACTTGGGTATCTTTATTGAGGAAACGTTTCGCCACACAGTGGCTTCATCAGTCCATACAAAGGAGAATCGTGAAGAACAGGAGGAGTGTGAGGTTGTCAGTCCCTCAATCTTGAGTCGATGTTGTCAGTCCATCAATCTTGAATAGAATAACAGCATATGAGCAGAGGGAGCTTATATACTGTAGACAGGAGAGGTCAGCAGTTGTAGGAGGTGTCACATTTGTTCAATGTGGAAGTAGGTCGTGCCCAAGGAATAGGCAAGCGAAGAAATCCCTGTATTAAGATACCAAGATGTTGCAGTGTCAGACAGGATGTGAATGAATGGTTCAGAGAACCGACGAGTTGGTAAATTAGACACATATGCAACACTTGGGTATCTTTATTGAGAACGTTTCCCACACAGTGGCTTCATCAGTCCATACAAAGGAGAATCGTGAAGAACAGGAGTGAGGTTGTCAGTCCCTCAATTTTGAGTCGATGTTGTCAGTCCATCAATCTTGAATAGAACTACAACTGCTGCACCTCTCCTGTCTACAGTATATAAGCTTCCTCTGCTCATATGCTGTTATTCTATTCAAGATTGATGGACTGACAACATCGACTCAAGATTGAGGGACTGACAACCTCACACTCCTCCTGTTCTTCACGATTCTCCTTTGTATGGACTGATGAAGCCACTGTGTGGCGAAACGTTTCCTCAATAAAGATACCCAAGTGTTGCATATGTGTCTAATTTACCAACTCGTCGGTTCTCTGAACCATTCATTCACAGGTACGTAATTAGGGCAGGATTTAGGTGACCATTTTAATATGTAGATGACCAGAGCAGTAAGTAGATGGCCAGGGCTGTAGGTAGGTAACCCGAGTAGCAGGTAGGTGACCAAGGTTGTAGGTAGGTGACCAGGTTAGCAGGTAGGTGACTAGGATTGTAGGTAGGTGACCAGGGCTGTAGGTTTGTGACTAGGGCAGTAGGTAGGTGATTAGTGCATCAGTTAGGTGACTAGGCAGTATGTAGGTGACCAGGAAAGCAAGTAGGTGACCACAGCAGCTGGTTGGCAACCAGGGCAGCAGGTTGGTAACCAGGGCAGCAGGTTGGTAACCAGGTTAGTAGGAAGGTGACTAGTGCAACAGGTAGGTGAGTGAGGCATTAGGTAGGTGACAAGGTGTTACGATGTTATGGTAAACCCTAGGGGTAAATTACAAGTCTTTTGTTAAATACAAAGTTTATTTTAAAGTAAGCGACCATAGGGCCTCTCACACTCGTAAACGTAAACAAGAAAGCGCTATGGCAGGTGGTCACTACCATTATCAAACTTTGGGGTGTTATCTTTCTGGAAGGCTAATTAACTCTCCTGTAGAAAAATATGCATATATTCTCCAAAGCACAAATCCTACCTTCAACACATTGCAGACAATAATATAAACAGATAGTTTTTTACTAGATGATTAAGGTTAGAAAAGGAAAAGTAAACCTTACCGTCTATGCCAGCGGGGTCGCCATTTTCCCCTCCCTCCCAGCCTACCGGGGTTTTAGACTACCAGTAAATTAGCTATTATTTTAATATCTTAACCAATCGCAGAGGTCCCACTCAAGCACTCGAACAACAGGGCCAGACCCATGCCAGGGCCAATTTAAGCGGTAAACTAACCCAAAATACAACCTGTAGCCTAAACATTTCAACAGAAAAAATGCTTA